>WNWK01039400.1:0-17469 GCA_009830355.1 Cherax destructor
TTATAGCCTTTTAATATTCTTTTAAACAAACTCAAAATGCAGATTAGGAAACCTAACGGGAAGGTTTCACTTGTACAACCTTATCCTATATGTCAACAGAGGTACCTGGAAAGTACATAGTACATGTACAGAGGAAGTCATGCATGGAGATGAGGCACCTGTTTTCAATGTCTGAATCTCCGCCACTGAGAATTTTGGAAGTTATCCCAGCCAGTGCAGGATACCGAGAATAAACTCAATTATTTTGTTCATAGGGCATCGGCACAGACCAATTCTCCCAACAAAAATAATCTGGACCAAGTGTCCGTCCACAAACGTTGAAATTTTGGCTCCGCCTGAATGAGGCGTTCTCGAGTTAAGAGCGAAATAAAATGAAATAAAATAATTGGAAAAGAAGACAAATCAGAGAGTCAGTTAGATAGTTTGCCACAACTATAAGCTTTGCTCAGGCACTGTGTTGCCACAGACTTGGTTAATCACTTGAGGAAACTAACCAAGGCCAAACTAGTTATAGAGGGTGACAGATTTAAGAGAACGTGTTGAGACATTGATCTTATAAATTCTCCAGGCTCTATATTGGGTTCATCCCAGGAATCTAATGACATGAAAAAAGACCCACTGAACAAGTGAAACGTTGTTTTTAATAATTCATCTTTAAACCGCACTTTACAGCTTTTTACGTATAATTTGTAGGTATTCATATACCATTTATTGCCATGAACACACTGGTTTATGTGGTGATCATGTTCTCTTTTGATGCGCCTATTAATTAATTTCTTCTAACCAAAAATATGTTTTAGCTTCTTAATCATCCATTTGTCATGAACTTTTATCCACCATATACAGGGGTAGTTCTAGGGAAGGTTGGAGGGAGGGGGTAAAGGGAGACGCTTCCTGTACAGGCGAAGGCAAAGAATCACAAAGCTGCTCAAAGGGGTCAGTGTATCTGCAATACAAAAGGGGCACTGGCCAGAGAAATAGGAAATATTTAACTTAAGCCAAGAAACACAAGAAAAACTTAAAGCAATAAATTAAATAAAAAAAATTTATGCCAAATCTAGGGCAAAAACCACATCCAGTATTAGACCCCTGCTTAAATGAGATGGGACTTACGCAGATGACAGCAAAAAATGAAAGAGATACTGAAGTCCCAATATGACTCAACGTTTAGTGAGCTGTTAATCAGACTAAGGGTCGACACTCTAAACGATAATTTTATGACTGAAATTCAAAATTTGGTTAATTCAAGAATTTCTGAAATAATCCTATCACCACAGGACTTTGAAAAAACAATAAATGACATGCCCATGCACTCTGCCCCAGGCCCAGACTCGTGGAACTCTGTGTTCATCAAGAACTGCAAGAAACCTCTTTCATGTACCTTAAATATTCTATGGAGAGGGAGCATAGACACAGGGGTCATCCCACAGTCACTAAGAACAACAGACATAGCCCCACTCCACAAAGGTAACAGTAAAGAACTACAGACCGATAGCACTAATGTCCCACATCATAAAAATCTTTGAAAGGGTTCTAAGAAGCAAGATCGCCAATCACCTGGATACCCAACAATTACACAACACAGTCCACTGGAGAACAAACAAAATGCAAATGTAGTATACACAGACTTTGTGAAAGCCTTCAACAAGTGTGTTCATTGTGTAACAGTGCACAAAATGCGCCATAAAGGAATAACAGGAAAAGTGGGTAGATAAATAAGAGATAACTTGCTAACAAATAGAACACAAAGAGTAATAGTAAACAGAGTAAAGTCTGAGGTGGCTACAGTGAAAAGCTCTGTTCCACAAGGCACAGTACTCGCTCCCATCCTGTTCCTCATCCTCATATCTGACATAGAGATGTGAGCCACAGCACCGTGTCCACCTTTGCTGATGATACCATAATTTGCATGACAGTGTCATCCATTGAGTACTTTGCATATCTTCAAGCGGACATTAACCAAGTCTTTAAATGGGACTCAGAAAATATGAAGTTCATTGAAGACAAATTTCAGTTACTCCGCTATGGAAAACTCAGGGAAATAAAAACTAGATCGGAGTATAAAACAAATTCCAATAGAGCGAAAAAATGATGTGAAGAACCTGGGAGAGATAATGTCAGAGAATCTCACTTTCAAAGATCACAATAATGTATCTACCACATCTGTTAGGAACATGATAGGATGGATAATGAGAACCTTCAAAACTAGGCATGTGAAGCCAATGATGATTCTCTTCAAATCGCTTGTTCTCTTTAGGCAGTACACTAACGGCCCCTCTCAAGGCAGACGAAATTGCAGAATTGGAGAATATACAGAGAACCTTCACTACATGAATAAGTACAATAAAGCACCTAAATTACTGGAAACGGTTGAAGTGTCCCTTGACCTGAACTCCTTGGAACACAGGCGAGAAAGCTACATGCTAATATACACTTGGAAAATCCTAGAGGGACTAATCGCAAATCTGCAGACGGAAATCACTCCCCATGAAAGACTCAACAGGCGGTGTAACATCCCCCCAATGAAAAGGGGCGCCATGAATACACTAAGAAACAACACAATAAGTGTCAGGGGCCTGGTCACAGACCGGGCCGCGGGGGCGTTGACCCTCGGAACTCTCTCCAGGTATTCTCCAGGTAGGCCCAAGATTGTTCAACTTCCTCCCAGCACACATAAGGGGGGATGACCAACAGACCCCTGGCTGTCTCAGGAGGGAGCTGGATAGACACCTAAAGTCAATACCTGACCAGCTGGGCTGTGGTTCATACATCGGTTTTCGTGTATACCTGGAGTGTACCTGGAGAGGGTTTCGGGGTCAACACATTGCGGCCCGGTCTGTGACCAGGCCAGCTAACAATCTGGTTGATCAGACCCTGATTCACCTGGTCATGGACCTGGCCGCAGGGGAGTTGAACCCAGAAACACTCTCCAGGTATTCTCCACACACTTAAACCACTAAATGTAGCATTTGGCAGACAAGTCCAGACTGTTTAAATCAAACCAGGTCTCAGTTATTACAACCACATCGACATTCACTGCACATACCTTTACCTATGATGAGTTCCGAGAGTTTTTCTACTCCCTGAGCCCTGCCTTATACCAGGCTCGTCTGGTGCTTGCCTGTTCAACTAGGCTGATGCTGCTGGAGACCCACTGACTCACATATACATCACAGCCTGGTTGATCTGGCACCTGGTGAAGATACTTATCAAGTTTCCTCTTGAAGACTTATACACTTGTCCCAGCAGTGTTTCTGATATCTTCTGGTAAGATGTTGAATAATCTGAGGCCACGGACATTGATACAGTGCTCCCTTATTGTGCCCACTGCACCCCTGCTTTTCATTGGGTTTATTTTGCACTTCTTCCCATATATCTCACTCCAGTATGTTATGGCAGTGAGTATATATCTAAGACTAAGGCGTCCCCAGTAATTTAAATGCTTTACTGGCTCTATGCGGCTGTAAACGAACTCTGCATTTTCCCAGTTCTGATATATCTCCCGCCCTGAATGTGGCCGTCAATAATGAACAATATTAGAAATAAGAGAGCAAAAGCGATTTGAAAAGTGTCGCCATTGGCATTATTTCCCTTGTCTTGAAAGTTCTCATTATCCACCCCGTCATCCTCCTGGCTGTAGTGACCTTGGTCTTACTGTGTTCTTTGAAAAGGTCAGCTGACATAATTATTCCCAGGTTTATCACATGTTCCTTTCGTTCTGTTTGACCAGAGGTCAGTAACCTTGTTCTACCTAGGGGCCAGGACCCATGTCTGTGAGCGGATGGCGGCCCACGCCTGTCGCCGTAGTTAATAAATAGAGGTTATATTGATATATACTAAACTTTGACATATTTATATATTTAATTAATATTATGTCTACTGATTATTATTATTATAATCATGTAGAGGCGCTAAACCCGTAGGATTATACAACGCATGCGGGGGGATGGAAGGTATTCAGGCTTAATTCAAGGAACTGGAGCACAGATCCAATTCCCTAGATTAAGAGCACTTCACCAGCGTCCCTTGAGGGGTATGTCTACTGAACATAACAGTTATTTTAAGACACTGGCATTGAACCTACCCTCACGTCCCTCTCACCCTGCATACTAGGGGCTTTTGGCATGTACACCTCATGTAATCTCAATAACCAAATGTAATTCTTTGTATCATGTCCAAATAAAACTATTATTATTATATTATTATTATTATTATTATAACTGCGATAAACCACCTCAATTACTGGGAACGCTTGAAGTTCCTAAACCTGTACTCCCTGGAACGCAGGCGGGAGAGATAAATTATTATATATACGTACACTTGGAAAATCCTAGAGGGATTAGTACCAAACTTGCACACGAGAGTCACTCCCTACGAAAGCAAAAGACAACAATCAGTGATTGTTGACCACCAGTGTTGTGGTTAAGACAACAGGCAGTGATTGTTGACCACCAGTGTTGTGGCTAAGACAACAGGTAGTGATTGTTGACCACCAGTGTTGTGGTTAAGACAACAATCAGTGATTGTTGACCACCAGTGTTGTGGTTAAGACAACAGGCAGTGATTGTTGACCACCAGTGTTGGGTTAAGACAACAATCAGTGATTGTTGACCACCAGTGTTGTGGTTAAGACAACAGGTAGTGATTGTTGACCAACAGTGTTGTGGTTAAGACAACAGGTAGTGATTGTTGACCACCAGTGTTGTGGTTAAGACAACAATCAGTGATTGTTGACCACCAGTGTTGTGGTTAAGACAACAGGCAGTGATTGTTGACCACCAGTGTTGTAGTTAAGACAACAATCAGTGATTGTTGACCACCAGTGTTGTGGTTAAAATAACAATCAGTGATTGTTGACCACCAGTGTTGTGGTTAAGACAACAGGTAGTGATTGTTGACCAACAGTGTTGTGGTTAAGACAACAGGTAGTGATTGTTGACCACCAGTGTTGTGGTTAAGACAGCAATCAGTGATTGTTGACCACCAGTGTTGTGGTTAAGACAACAGGCAGTGATTGTTGACCACCAGTGTTGTGGTTAAGACAACAATCAGTGATTGTTGACCACCAGTGTTGTGGTTAAGACAACAGGCAGTGATTGTTGACCACCAGTGTTGTGGTTAAGACAACAGGCAGTGATTGTTGACCACCAGTGTTGTGGTTAAGACAACAATCAGTGATTGTTGACCACCAGTGTTGTGGATAAGACAACAGGCAGTGATTGTTGACCACCAGTGTTGTGGTTAAGACAACAATCAGTGATTGTTGACCACCAGTGTTGTGGTTAAGACAACAGGTAGTGATTGTTGACCAACAGTGTTGTGGTTAAGACAACAGGTAGTGATTGTTGACCACCAGTGTTGTGGTTAAGACAACAATCAGTGATTGTTGACCACCAGTGTTGTGGTTAAGACAACAGGCAGTGATTGTTGACCACCAGTGTTGTGGTTAAGACAACAATCAGTGATTGTTGACCACCAGTGTTGTGGTTAAGACAACAGGCAGTGATTGTTGACCACAAGTGTTGTGGTTAAGACAACAGGCAGTGATTGTTGACCACCAGTGTTGTGGTTAAGACAACAGGCAGTGATTGTTGACCACCAGTGTTGTGGTTAAGACAACAGGCAGTGATTGTTGACCTCACCAGTGTTCGCTCCGCCCGCAGACCTTTAACAGGAAAACAGCTTCCGAAAATCCTTTGAGCCATCATGTATTGTATAACATACGATTGTGCCCAGCAGCCTCACCCGGAGGTAAACAACGCTTCGCTCTCTACCAGCTCACCCGGAGGTAAACAACGCCTTCCGCTCCTCCAGTGCCTGTGGTAAACAACGGTCTCCGTCCTTGCAGCCTCACCGGTGGTAAACAACGCTTGATTGTTGACCACCAGTGCTTGTCGGCAGACACACAGGTAATAATTCTCTGCTCACTCTGCAGCTGGGTAAGACAACAGTGTGTTTGACCACCAGTGTTGGGTAAGACAACGTTGATTGCTTGACCACCGTTGGGTAAGACAACAGGCAGTGATTGTTGACCACCAGTGTGTGGTTAAGACAACAGGCAGTATTGCTGACCTCACCCAGGTACCTTCCGCTCTTCAGCACTCAACAGGCAAACACCTTCCGCCACTCGTAGCCTTCCGGAGGTAAACAGCAGTTTGCTACCACATGTCTGCGTTACCCAGACAACAGGACGCTCGTTGTTGAGCCACCAGGAGTGGTAAACACATGCTCTGACCCCTGTTGTGTTAGCAACAGGCAGTGATTAGACCACCAGTGCTTGTGGGTAAAACAACAGGCAGTGTTCAACCTCACCAGTCTGTGTTAAGACAACAGGAGATTGTTAACACTCTGTTTGGCTAAGACAACAGGTAGTGATTGTTGACCACCTGTTGGGTTAAACAACAGCTGTGATTGCACCACCAGTGTTAGGTTAAGACAACAGCGTGTTGTTGACCTCACCAGTGTGGTAAGACAACGGCATGTGCTTCTGACCCACCGTGTAGGTTAAGACAACAGGTCAGTGCATTGCTGACTCACCAGTGTTGTGGTAAGACAACAGGTATGCTTGGCCACCAGTGTTGGTTAAGACAACAGCATATTGCTTGACCACCAGTGTGTGGTAAGACAACAGCTCTAGTGATTGTTGACCACCAGTGTTGTGTTAAGACAACAGGCAGTGATCTCTGACCACCGTTGAGGTTAAGACAACGGCGTGATTGTTGACCTCACCAGTGTATTCGCCTGCGCCTCACAGAACAAACGTGTCTCTGCACCATCACGTGAGGTAAGACAACATGGCTATTGCTGACTCACCAGTGTTAGACAAGCTCAGCCGCGAGCCTCACCGTGAGGTTAAACAACGCCTCTCGCTCCTCTCAGCTCATCCGGAGGTAAACAACGGCTTCCGCTCTCTGCAGCCTCACCGGAGGTAAACAACGCTCTCCGCTCCTCTGCAGCTCACCCGGAGGTAAACAACGCTCTCCGCTCTGTGCAGCCTCACCGGAGGTAAACAACGCCTCTCCGCTCCTTGCAGCCTCACCGTGAGGTAAAAACACGCTCTGCTTTGCAGCCTCACCGGTTGGTAAGACAACGCCTCCGCTCTCTGCTAGCCTCACTCCGGAGGTAAACAAGCCTCTCTGCTCCTCATGCAGCTCTCACCCGGAGTAAACAACGCCTCGCTCCTCTGCAGCCTCATCCGGAGGTAAACAACACTTCCGCTATTTCTGCAGCCTCATCCGAGGTAACAACGCTCTCCGCTCCTCTGCAGCCTCACCCGGAGGTAAACAACGCCTCTCCGCTCCTCTGCAGCCTCACCCGGAGGTAAACAACGCCTCTCCGCTCCTCTGCAGCCTCACCGGAGGTAAACAACGCCTTCCGCTCCTCTGCAGCCTCACCAGGTAACAGCTCGCTCTTGCAGCTCAGAGACAACGCCTCTCGCTCCTTCTGCAGCCTCACCGGAGGTAAACAACGCTCTCCGCTCCTCTGCAGCCTCACCCGGAGGTAAACAACGCCTCTCCGCTCCTCTGCAGCCTCACCCGGAGGTAAACAACGACTCTCCGCTCCTCTGCAGCCTCACCGGAGGTAAACAACGCCTCTCCGCTCCTCTGCAGCCTCACCCGGAGGTAAACAACGCCTCTCCGCTCTTCTGCAGCCTCACCCGGAGGTAAAACGCCTCTCCGCTCTCTGCAGCCTCACTCGGAGGAAACAACGCCTCTCCGCTCCTCTGCAGCCTCATGGAGGTAAACAACGCTCTCCGCTCCTCTGCAGCCTCACCCGGAGGCAAACAACGCCTCTCCGCTCCTCTGCAGCCTCACCCGGAGGTAAACAACGCCTCTCCGCTCCTCTGCAGCCTCACCCGGAGGCAAACAACGCCTCTCGGCTCCTCTGCAGCCTCACCCGGAGGTAAACAACGCCTCTCCGCTCCTCTGCAGCCTCACCCGGAGGTAAACAACGACTCTCGCTCCTCTGCAGCCTCACCGGAGGTAAACAACGCTCTCCGCTCCTCTGCAGCCTCACCCGGAGGTAAACAACGCCTCTCCGCTCCTCTGCAGCCTCACCCGGAGGTAAACAACGCCTCTCCGCTCCTCTGCAGCCTCACCCGGAGGTAAACAACGCCTCTCCGCTCCTCTGCAGCCTCACCCGGAGGTAAACAACGCCTCTCCGCTCCTCTGCAGCCTCACCCGGAGGTAAACAACGCCTCTCCGCTCCTCTGCAGCCTCACCCGGAGGCAAACAACGCCTCTCCGCTCCTCTGCAGCCTCACCCGGAGGTAAACAACGCCTCTCCGCTCCTCTGCAGCCTCACCCGGAGGTAAACAACGCCTCTCCGCTCCTCTGCAGCCTCATCCGGAGGTAAACAACGCCTCTCCGCTCCTCTGCAGCCTCATCCGGAGGTAAACAACGGCTCTCCGCTCCTCTGCAGCCTCACCCGGAGGTAAACAACGCCTCTCCGCTCCTCTGCAGCCTCACCGGAGGTAAACAACGCTCTCCGCTCCTCTGCAGCCTCACCGGAGGTAAACAACGCCTCTCCGCTCCTCTGCAGCCTCACCCGGAGGTAAACAACGCCTCTCCGCTCCTCTGCAGCCTCACCCGGAGGTAAACAACGACTCTCCGCTCCTCTGCAGCCTCACCGAGGTAAACAACGCCTCTCCGCTCCTCTGCAGCCTCACCCGGAGGTAAACAACGCCTCTCCGCTCCTCTGCAGCCTCACGAGGTAAACAACGCTCCTTCTGCAGCCTCACGGGGTAAACGCCTCTCCGCTCCTCTGCAGCCTCACCCGGAGGAAACAACGCCTCTCGCTCCTCAGCCTCCCGGAGTAAACAACTCTCCGCCCCCAGCCTCACCGGAGGTAAACAACGCCTCTCCGCTCCTCTGAGCCTCACCCGGAGGTAAACAACGCCTCTCCGCTCTCTGCAGCCTCACCCGGAGGAAACAACGCCTCTCCGCTCCTCTGCAGCCTCATCCGGAGGTAAACAACGCCTCTCCGCTCCTCTGCAGCCTCACCCGGAGGTAAACAACGCTCTCGCTCCTCTGCAGCCTCACCCGGAGGTAAACAACGCTCTCCGCTCCTCTGCAGCCTCACCGGAGGTAAACAACGCCTCTCCGCTCCTCTGCAGCCTCACCCGGAGGTAAACAACGACTCTCCGCTCCTCTGCAGCCTCACCGGAGGTAAACAACGCCTCTCCGCTCCTCTGCAGCCTCACCGGAGGTAAACAACGCTCTCCGCTCCTCTGCACCTCACCCGGAGTAAACAACGCCTCCGCTCCTCTCAGCCTCACCCGGGGGAAACAACGCCTCTCCGCTCCTCTGCAGCCTCATCCGGAGGTAAACAACGACTCTCCGCTCCTCTGCAGCCTCACCCGGAGGTAAACAACGCCTCTCCGCTCCTCTGCAGCCTCACCCGGAGGTAAACAACGCCTCTCCGCTCCTCTGCAGCCTCATCCGGAGGTAAACAACGACTCTCCGCTCCTCTGCAGCCTCACCCGGAGGTAAACAACGCCTCTCCGCTCCTCTGCAGCCTCACCCGGAGGTAAACAACGCCTCTCCGCTCCTCTGCAGCCTCACCGGAGGTAAACAACGCCTCTCCGCTCCTCTGCAGCCTCATCGGAGGTAAACAACGCTCTCCGCTCCTCTGCAGCCTCACCCGAGGTAAACAACCCTCTCCGCTCCTCTGCAGCCTCACCCGGAGGTAAACAACGCCTCTCCGCTCCTCTGCAGCCTCACCCGGAGGTAAACAACGCTCTCCGCTCCTCTGCAGCCTCACCCGGAGGTAAAAGCCTCTCCGCTCCTCTGCAGCCTCACCCGGAGGTAAACAACGCCTCTCCGCTCCTCTGCAGCTTCATCCGAGGTAAACAATCCGTCCTTAGCACCGGAGTAAAAATTCCGTCCTTGCCAGATAAAGCACTCAAACTCGCTCTAAATCGTCGAATCATCGAATAAATACCATTTTAGCACATTTTTATATATTTTTGTTTCATGTAAAATTTTTTTGAAAAATAATATCTGAGATATTATATAATAATATTGATTTTTATAGATTTTTTAATTGAACTTTTTCAAAAATAGTAAATAACTAATCATATCTCAAGAATGCTATAAAACTGATTTTATTGCATTTTTGACGATTTAAGGTCATTTTCATGATTTTCTGAAAAGCTATTTTCTCAGATAAAATCCACCTATGAGTAAGCTTCCTAAAAGAAAATCATAAAATTTTGCAACTTTCCCATAAATTTCAATTGCAGTAGAAATTCTATTTAAAAGTTTGAAAATCTAAGTATTTTAGCTAAAAATTAGTTTTGCCAGAAAAGCACTCAAACGTTAATTATAGCACATTTTTCTGAGCTTTTTAATAATGTTTCATGTATTTTTCGAAAATAATATGAAATATTCTATAAAAATATTGATTTTTATAGATTTTTAATGGGATTTTTTAAAATATGTAAATAATTAATAAATATTCAAAAATGCTATAAAACTTGATTTTATTGCATTTTTGACGATTTAAGGATTTTCAAGGATTTTCTGAAAAGTATTTTAGATAAAATCCACCTATGAGTAAGCTTCCTAAAGAAAATCATAAAATTGCTAACTTTTCCCATAAATTTCAATTGCAGTAGAAATTTATTTAAAGTTTGAAAATCTAGTATTTTAGCTAAAATTAGTTTTGCCAGAAAAGCACTCAAACGTTTTAGCACATTTTTCTCTTTTTAATAATGTTTCATGTATTTTTCGAAAATAATATGAAATATCTATAAAAATATTGATTTTATAGATTTTAATGGGATTTTAAAATATGTAAATAATTAATAATATTAAAAATGCTATAAAACTTGATTTTTGCATTTTGACGATTTAAGGCATTTTCAAGATTTTCTGAAATATTTTTAGATAAAATACCTGATAAGCTTCCTAGAAATTCTATTTAAAAGTTTGAAAATCTAGGTATTTTAGCTAAAAAATGAGTTTTGCCAGAAAAGCACTCAAACCGCTCTAAAACGTCGAAATATGCAATAAAATACGATTTTAGATCATTTTTCTGAGATGTTTAATGTTTCATGTATTTTTCGAAAATAATATGAAATACTCTATAAAAATATTGATTTTTATAGATTTTTAATGGGATTTTTTAAAAATATGTAAATAATTAATTAATATTAAGAAATGCTATAAAACTTGATCATTTTGCATTTTTTGACGATTTAAGGCATTTTCAAGGATTTTCTGAACACACTATTTTTGTAGATAAAATATACCTGAGTAAGCTTCCTAAATTCTATTTAAAAGTGTGAAAATCTACGTATTTTAGCTAAAAAATTAGTTTTGCCAGAAAAGCACTCAAACCGCTCTAAATCGTCGAAATATGCAATAAAATACAATTTTAGCACATTTTTATGATATTTTTTATGTTTCATGTATTTTTTGAAAAATAAAATGAAATATTCTATAAAAATATTGATTTTTATAGATTTTTAATGGGATTTTTTTTTAAAATATGTAAATAATTAATAAATATTCAAAAATGCTATAAAACTTGATTTTATTGCATTTTTTGACGATTTAAGGCATTTTCAAGGATTTTTAGAAAAACTATATTTTCTAGATAAAATCCACCTATGAGTATTGTTCCTTTGTATAAAGGCAAAGGGGACAAAAGAGAGTGCAAAAATTATAAGGGAATAAGTCTGTTGAGTGTACCTGGTAAAGTGTATGGTAGAGTTATTATTGAAAGAATTAAGAGTAAAACAGAAAGCAGGATAGCAGATGAACAAGGGGCTTTAGGAAGGTAGGGGTGTGTAGACCAAGTGTTTACAGTGAAACATATAGGTGAACAGTATTTGGATAAGGGTAAAGATGTTTTTGTGGCATTTATGGATTTGGAAAAGGCGTATGATAGGGTTGATAGGGGGGCAATGTGGCAGATGTTGCAGGTGTATGGAATAGGAGGAAGGTTACTGAAAGCAGTGAAGAGTTTTTATGAGGATAGTGAGGCTCAGGTTAGAGTGTGTAGGAGGGAAGGGGACTATTTCCCAGTAAAAGTGGGCCTTAGACAAGGATGTGTGATGTCACCGTGGTTGTTCAATATATTTATGGATGGGGTTGTAAGAGAAGTGAATGCGAGGGTCTTGGCAAGAGGTGTTGGGCTAAAAGATAAAGAATCAAATACAAAGTGGGAGTTGTCACAGTTGCTTTTTGCTGATGACACTGTGCTTTTGGGAGATTCTGAAGAGAAGCTGCAGAGGTTGGTGGATGAATTTGGTAGGGTGTGTAAAAGAAGAAAATTGAAAGTGAATATAGGAAAGAGTAAGGTGATGAGGATAACAAAAAGAATAGGTGACGAAAGATTGGATATCAGATTGGAGGGAGAGAGTATGGAGGAGGTGAATGTATTCAGATATTTGGGAGTGGACATGTCGGCGGATGGGTCTATGAAGGATGAGGTGAATCATAGAATTGATGAGGGGAAAGGGTGAGTGGAGCACTTCGAGTCTGTGGAGACAAAGAACCTTGTCCATGGAAGTAAAGAGGGGAATGTATGAGAGTATAGTTATACCAACGCTCTTATATGGGTGTGAAGCATGGGTGATGAATGTTGCAACGAGGAGAAGGCTGGAGGCAGTGGAGATGTCATGTCTGAGGTCAATGTGTGGTGTGAATATAATGCAGAGAATTCGGAGTTTGGAAATTAGGAGGAGGTGCGGATTACCAAAACGATTGTCCAGAGAGCTGAGGAGGGTTGTTGAGGTGGTTTGGACATGTAGAGAGAATGGAACGAGACAGAGTGACTTCGAGAGTGTATAAATCTGTAGTGGAGGGAAGGCGGGGTAGGGTCGGCCTAGGAAAGGTTGGAGGGAGGGGTAAAGGAAGTTTTGTGTGCGAGGGGCTTGGATTTCCAGCAAGCATGTGTGAGCGTATTTGATAGGAGTGAATGGAGGCATATGGTTTTTAATACTTGACGTGCTGTTGGAGTGTGAGCAAAGTAACATTTATGAAGGGATTCAGGGAAACCGGCAGGCCGGACTTGAGTTCTGGAGATGGGAAGTACAGTGCCGGCACTATGAAGGAGGGGTGTAAATGTTGCAGTTTTATAACTGTAGTGTAAAACACCCTTCTGGCAAGACAGTGATGGAGTGAATGATGATGAAAGTTTTTCTTTTTCGGGCCACCCTGCCTTGGTGGGAATCGGCCGATATGTTAATAAAAAAATAAAAAAAATATTTATTTTAATAGATTTTTAATTGAATTTTTAAAAATATGTAAATAATTTTTAAACATTCAAAAATGCTATAAAACTTGATTTTACTGCATTTTTTGACGATTTAAGGCATTTTCAAGGATTTTCTGAAAAACTATATTTTTTAGATAAAATCCACCTATGAGTAAGCTTCCTAAAAGAAAATCATAAAATTTTGCTAACTTTTCCTATAAATTTCAATTGCAGTAGAAAGTCTATTTAAAAGTTTGAAAAACTACGTATTTTAGCTAAAAAATGAGTTTTGCCAGAGAAGCACTCAAACCGCTCTAAATCGTCGAAATATGCAATAAAATACCATTTTAGCACATTTTTATATTTTTTATGTTTCATGTATTTTTTGAAAAATAATATGAAATATTCTATAAAAATATTAATTTTTATAGATTTTTAATGGGATTTTTTTAAAATATGTAAATAATTAATAAATATTAAAAAATGCTATAAAAATTGATTTTATTGCATTTTTTGACGATTTAAGGCATTTTCAAGAATTTTTAGAAAAACTCTATTTTCTAGATAAAATCCACCTATGAGTAAGCTTCCTAAAAGAAAATCATAAAATTTTTCTTACTTTTCCCATAAATTTCAATTGCAGTAGAAATTCTATTTAAAAGTGTGATAATCTAAGTATTTTAGCTAAAAAATGAGTTTTGCCAGAAAAGCACTCAAACCGCTCTAAAACGTCGAAATATGCAATAAAATACGATTTTAGCACATTTTTCTGAGCTTTTTAATGTTTCATGTATTTTTCGAAAATAATATGAAATACTCTATAAAAATATTGATTTTTATAGATTTTTAATAGGATTTTTAAAAATATGTAAATAATTAATATATATTCAAAAATGCTATAAAACTTGATTTTATTGCATTTTTTGACGATTTAAGGCATTTTGAAGGATTTTCTGAAAAACTATTTTTTTTAGATAAAATCCACCTATGAGTAAGCTTCCTAAAAGAAAATCATAAAATTTTGCTAACTTTTCCCATAAATTTCAATTGCAGTAGAAATTCTATTTAAAAGTTTGAAAATCTACGTATTTTAGCTAAAAAATGAGTTTTGCCAGAAAAGCACTCAAACCGCTCTAAATCGTCGAAATATGCAATAAAATACAATTTTAGCACATTTTTATTAGCTTGTTAATGTTTCATGTATTTTTCGAAAATAATATGAAATATTCTATAAAAATATTGATTTTTATAGATTTTTAATGGGATTTTTTAAAATATGTAAATAATTAATAAATATTCAAAAATGCTATAAAACTTGATTTTTTGCATTTTTTGACGATTTAAGGCATTTTCAAGGATTTTCTGAAAAACTATTTTTTTTTAGATAAAATCCACCTATGAGTAAGCTTCCTAAAAGAAAATCATAAAATTTTGCTAACTTTTCATTCCCATAAATTTCAATTGCAGTAGAAATTCTATTTAAAAGTTTGAAAATCTACGTATTTTAGCTAAAAAATGAGTTTTGTCAGAAAAGCACTCAAACCGCTCTAAATCGTCGAAATATGCAATAAAATACCATTTTAGCACATTTTTCAGAGCTTTTTAATGTTTCATGTATTTTTCGAAAATAATATGAAATACTCTATAAAAATATTGATTTTTATAGATTTTTAATGGGATTTTTTAAAAATATGTAAATAATTAATATATATTCAAAAATGCTATAAAACTTGATTTTATTGCATTTTTTACGATTTAAGGCATTTTGATGGATTTTCTAAAAAACTATTTTTTTTAGATAATATCCACCTATGAGTAAGCTTCCTAAAAGAAAATCATAAAATTTTGCTAACTTTTCCCATAAATTTCAATTGCAGTAGAAATTCTATTTAAAAGTTTGAAAATCTACGTATTTTATCTAAAAAATGAGTTTTGCCAGAAAAGCACTCAAACCGCTCTAAAACGTCGAAATATGCAATAAAATACGATTTTAGCACATTTTTCTGAGCTTTTTAATGTTTCATGTATTTTTCGAAAATAATATGAAATATTCTATAAAAATATTGATTTCTAAAGATTTTTAATGGGATTTTTTTAAATATGTAAATAATTATTAAATATTCAAAAATGCTATAAAACTTGATTTTATTGCATTTTTTGACGATTTAAGGCATTTTCAGGGATTTTCTGAAAAACTATATTTTTTAGATAAAATCCACCTATGAGTAAGCTTCCTAAAACAACATCATAAAATTATGCTAACTTTTCCCATAAATTTCAATTGCAGTAGAAACTCTATTTAAAAGTTTGAAAATCTAGGTATTTTAGCTAAAAAAGGAGTTTTGCCAGAGAAGCACTCGAACCGCACTAAATCGTCGAAATATGCAATAAAATACCATTTTAGCACATTTTTATGATATTTTTTATGTTTCATGTATCTTTTGAAAAATAATATGAAATATTATATAATAATATTTATTTTTATAGATTTTTAATTGAATTTTTAAAAATATGTAAATAATTATTAAATATTCAAAAATGCTATAAAACTTGATTTTATTGCATTTTTTGACGATTTAAGGCATTTTCAAGAATTTTCTGAAAAACTATTTTTTTAGATAAAATCCACCTATGAGTAAGCTTCCTAAAAGAAAATCATAAAATTTTGCTAACTTTTCCCATAAATTTCAATTGCAGTAGAAATTCTATTTAAAAGTTTGAAAATCTACGTATTTTAGCTAAAAAATGAGTTTTGCCAGAAAAGCACTCAAACCGCTCTAAAACGTCGAAATATGCAATAAAATACGATTTTAGCACATTTTTCTGAGCTTTTAATGTTTCATGTATTTTTCGAAAATAATATGAAATATTCTATAAAAATATTGATTTTTATAGATTTTTAATGGGATTTTTTTAAAATATGTAAATAATTAATAAATAATCAAAAATGCTATAAAACTTAATTTTATTACATTTTTTGACGATTTAAGGCATTTTGAAGTTTTTCTGAAAAACTATTTTTTTTAGATAAAATCCACCTATGAGTAAGCTTCCTAAAACAAAATCATAAAATTATGCTAACTTTTCCCATAAATTTCAATTGCAGTAGAAATTCTATTTAAAAGTTTGAAAATCTAGGTATTTTAGCTAAAAAATGAGTTTTGCCAGAGAAGCACTCAAACCGCTCTAAATCGTCGAAATATGCAATAAAATACCATTTTAGCACATTTTTATGATATTTTTTATGTTTCATGTATTTTTTGAAAAATAATATGAAATATTATATAATAATATTTATTTTTATAGATTTTTAATTGAATTTTAAAAAAATATGTAAATAATTAATAAATATTCAAAAATGCTATAAAACTTGATTTTATTGCATTTTTTGACGATTTAAGGCATTTTCAAGGATTTTCTGAAAACACTATTTTTTTAGATAAAATCCACCTATGAGTAAGCTTCCTAAAAGAAAATCATAAAATTTTGCTTACTTTTCCCATAAATTTCAATTGCAGTAGAAATTCTATTTAAAAGTTCGAAAATCTAGGTATTTTAGCTAAAAAATGAGTTTTGCCAGAAAAGCCCTCAAACCGCTCTAAAACGTCGAAATATGCAATAAAATACGATTTTAGCACATTTTTCTGAGCTTTTTAATGTTTCATGTATTTTTCGAAAATAATATGAAATACTCTATAAAAATATTATTTTTTATAGATTTTTAATGGGACTTTTTAAGAATATGTAAATAATTATTAAATATTCAAAAATGCTATAAAACTTGATATTATTGCATTTTTTGACGATTTAAGGCATTTTCAAGGATTTTTTTGAAAACATATTTTTAGATAAAATTAAACCCGGGGTAAGCTTCCTAAAAAAAAATCATAAAATTTTGCTTACTTTTCCCATAAATTTCAATTGCAGTAGAAATTCAATTTAAAAGTGTGATAATCTAAGTATTTTAGCTAAAAAATGAGTTTTGTCAGAAAAGCACTCAAACCGCTCTAAAACGTCGAAATATGCTATAAAATGCAATTTTTGGAAAATAATATGAAATATTCAAAATTAATATTGATTTTTATAGATTTTTAATGGGATTTTTAAAAAATACGTAAATAATTTATAAATATTAAAAAATGCTATAAAACGTTATTTTATTGCATTTTTTTTGGTTTAAGGAAATTTTTAAGGATTTTCTGGGAAAATATTTTTTTAAAAAAATCCACCTATGAGTAAGCTTCCAAAAAAAAAAACATAAAAT
>WNWK01039401.1:0-17469 GCA_009830355.1 Cherax destructor
TCTTACAACCCCATCTATAAATATATTGAACAACCATGGTGACATCACACATCCTTGTCTAAACAGACCTTAATAACTACAGGCCGATATCTAACTTACCCTTCTCTCCAAAATCTTTGAAAAATTAATTCATAAACAAATATATTCCTACCTCACCTCGAACAGCGTACTCAACCACTGTCAATTTGGATTCAGGCCTAATAAAAATACAAATGATGCCATTATACACATGTTAGAAATAATTTACACCGCCCTTGAAAAAAAAGAAATCCCAGTGGGAATCTTCATTGATTTACGTAAAGCTTTTGATACAGTTGACCATGATCTGTTACACCTAAAATTATCACACTATGGTATAAGAGGACACTCCCTCAACTACCTAAAATCATACCTAAGCAACAGAAACCAATATGTGTACAAATGGAGCTAGCGCCACTGCGCATACTATTACCGTAGGTGTCCACAGGGAAGTGTTCTTGGCCCACTACTCTTTCTCATTTACATTAACGACCTACCAAATGCATCTCAACTACTCAAACCCATACTTTTTGCAGATGACACTACATACGTTATCTCGCACCCTAGCCCAGACATACTAGCCAACACTGCAAATACTGAATTGCAGAAAATATCTACCTGGATGATGACCAACAAACTTACTCTCAATATTGATAAAACCTATTTTATCCAGTTTGGGAACAGAGCTACAAACGCACCACTTAACATAATGATAAACGGGTCCTCTATCGCAAAACTCACAGAGGAAAATTCTTAGGAATCCATCTTGACAGTGGCCTCAAATTTCAGACACATACACAACAAATTTCAAGAAAGTCTCAAAGACCGTGGGAATACTATCCAAGATACGGTACTATGTTCCACAACCAGCTCTCCTTACCCTATATCACTCACTCATTTACCCATACCTCACCTATGGAATCTGCGCATGGGGCTCTACATCAATAACTCATCTCAGACCACTAATAACACAACAAAAGGCAGCAGTTAGAATGATAACAAATTCACACTCCAGACAACATACTCCACCAATATTCAAAAACCTAAACTTACTCACCATACAAGACATCCATACTTTTACTGTGCCTATTACATACATAGAACACTCTATGCAAATATTAACCCACCACTCAAACTTCTCCTTACCAATTTTAACAGGACACATGACCATAACACTAGGCACAGATCACTCCTCGATGTTCCCGTGTCCATCTAACACTATGTAAAAACTCAATGCATATAAAGGCACGAAAATTTGGAATTCATTACCTGTCATTGCCAAAGAAACCCTGCCTGTACCCCAATTCAAAACGATGCTAAAAAATCACCTTCTCACCCAAAGCTAAATGCTCAATATCAAACCTTCTCAACAAAGTAGAATAATCACTTAATGTAAAAACCTGACTAATCACTTAAATGTAAAAACCTGTTATGAATAATACATACAGTGGTCCCTCGGTTTTCGTGTTTAATCCGTTCCAGAGGGAGGCACTAAAACTGAAACACACGAAAACTGAAGCCATTTTCCCCATAAGAAATAATGGAAATTCAATTAATCCGTTTCAGACACCCAGGAGTATTAACAAAAAAAATTTTTTGAGAGATTAAATATAGATTTACATACAGAAAAGAATAACAAATAAATATAAAGCACTAATAACATGTATAAATGAACATTTAACATCACACTTACTTTTATTGGCGACTCTTGTTGGTGTATGGAAGATGGAGAGGAGAGAGGGAGCGAGTTTATTGTTGGGAGGCAGGACAAAATGCTTCAATTTGACACTAATATCAGCTCTACGGCTTATTTATCTATCACAATTCATCTAATATGACATAATAAACAATATAAATAACATAAAACGTGATACACACTCTAGAATGAATAAAATATGTGTCTCATTACGAATGTGGTGGCGGGCATACTCGGTCCAGCAATGAAAACATCTTCCTATTCTTTCATCCTTCAGACGCATTAGTATAAGAGAAACGGAGTTTGTAATGCTAACTGCATTAGATCACTTATTTCCAGTCACTTCAAGGTGTGAACAGAAATCATTCCTGTCCAGGCTGGCTGGTAACAACAACAGCAGCAGCAACAACAACAACTGGTTTGTTGACAAAACTACGAAACTTCTACACTCTCATTCTCTCTCGTTTATTAATTTAATCTTGTTTACTCACCTCTCACTCTACATTAAGACTGCCTCTTACCACCACTGCCTCTCATCACCACTGCCTCTCACCACCACTGCCTCTTACCACCACTGCTCTTACCACCACTGCCTCTCACCACCACTGCCTCTCACCACCACTGCTTCTCACCACCACTGCCTCTCATCACCACTGTCTCACCACCACTGCCTCTCATCACCACTGCCTCTCATCACCACTGCCTCTCATCACCACTGTCTCCACCACTGCCTCTCACCACCACTGCCTCTCACCACCACTGCCTCTCATCACCACTGTCTCACCACCACTGCCTCTCACCACCACTGCCTCTCAGCACCACTGCTTCTCAGCACCACTGCCTCTCATCACCGCCTCTACCACCGCTTCTTTCCAGTCACTTCAAGGTGTGAACAGAAATCATTCCTGTCCAGGCTGACTGGTAACAACAACACAGCAGCAGCAACAACAACAACTGGTTTGTTGACAAAACTACCGAAACTTCTACACTCTCATTCTCTCTCGTTTATTCATTTAATCTTGTTTACTCACCTCTCACTCTACATTAAGACTGCCTCTTACCACCACTGCCTCTCACCACCACTGCCTCTTACCACCACTGCCTCTTACCACCACTGCCTCTCACCACCACTGCCTCTTACCACCACTGCCTCTCACCACCACTGCCTCCCATCACCACTGCCTCTCATCACCACTGCCTCTCACCACCATTGCCTCTCATCACCACTGCCTCTCACCACTCCTCATCACCACTGCCTCTCACCACTGCCTCTTACCACCACTGCCTCTCACCACCACTGCCTCTCACCACCACTGCCTCTCACCACCACTGCCTCCCATCATCACTGCCTCTCATCACCACTGCCTCTCACCACTTTGCTACGATTTCTTTCTTTAATTCTATGGTGTTCCTCACTTTCTTTACCAAAGGACTGACACTAGGAGCTATCTTTGGGCCCGTGGTGGCATATTTAGCAGTCACACACAATAATCAAGGGCCAAAAACAATGGATTCTTAGAAATGTTTTGTATGAACTCGCAGGATAATGTTCACTCAACAAGAAACAATGCTACACTGCCTGAGAATGTGCGTGGGAGGCGGGCTTGTGGGCTTTGTATGTGCGCTGGACACTGGACAGGGTTCCGGACCAAGCACGAAACGGAGGGAACACACGAAAACAGAGGGCAATTTTCCACGAAAAACTACGAAAACTGAAATACGAAAACAGAGATACACGAAAACCGATGGACCACTGTACTAAGCTAACTATTACCTAACATTTACATTATAATGACCACGTAAACTGTAACTGCAATGCAACTAATTGTTTTAAATTGTTATCTCACTCAATTAGTTGCATTGCTGCAATTAATTGATATGTTCAACTTATATTCAAACTTTATAACTTAGATATGCAATTATACTTATTTTATAAATTGTCAACCATAACTTTTACCATGTAGTCTAGAATAAAGTAGTCTTAAGAATGCCCGCAATGCACAGCATATTAGGGGCTTTTGGCATGTACATCTCATTAAGAAATATATCTTGTCTACCATGTATCACTGTACCATGTCACAATAAAGTATTATTATTATTATTATTATTAAGGCCTACTTTTACCGAGAAATAATCTCCCTCTCTCCTACACACTCTAACCTGAGCCTCACTATCCTCATAAAAGCTCTTCACTGCTTTCAGTAACCTACCTCCTATTCCATACACCTGCAACATCTGCCACATTGCCCCCCTATCCACCCTATCATATGCCTTTTCCAAATCCATAAATGCCACAAAAACCTCTTTACCCTTATCCAAATACTGTTCACCTATATGTTTTACTGCAAACACTTTGTCTACACACCCCCTACCTTTCCTAAACCCACCTTGTTCATCTGCTATTCTGCTCTCCGTCTTACTCTTAATTCTTTCAATAATAACTCTACCATACACTTTACCTGGTATACTCAACAGACTTATTCCCCTATAATTTTTGCACTCTCTTTTGTCCCCTTTGCCTTTATACAAAGGAACAATACACGCTCTCTGCCAGTCCCTAGGTACCTTACCCTCTTCCATACATGTATTAAATAATAGCACCAACCACTCCAAAACTATATCTCCACCTGCTTTTAACATTTCTACCTTTATCCCATCACTCCCGGCTGCCTTACCCCCTTTCATTCTACCCACTGCCTCACAAACTTCCCCCACACTCACAACTGGCTCTTCCACACTCCTACAAGATGTTATTCCTCCTTGCCCTATACACGAAATCACAGCTTCCCTGTCTTCATCAACATTTAACAACTCTTCAAAATATTCCCTCCATCTTCCCGATACCTCTAACTCTCCATTTAATAACTCTCCTCTCCTATTTTTAACTGTCAAATCCATTTGTTCCCTAGGCTTCCTAAACTTATTAATCTCACTCTAAAACTTTTTCTTATTTTCAACAAAATTTGTTGATAACATGTCACCCACTCTCTCATTTGCTCTCTTTTTACATTGCTTGATCACTCTCTTAACCTCTCTTTTTTTCTTCATATACTCTTCCCTCCTTGCATCACTTCTACTTTGTAAAAACCTCTCATTATGCTACTTTTTCTCCCCTTTCTACTCTCTCTACATCATCATTCCACCAATCGCTCTTCTTCCCTCCTGCACCCACTTTCCTGTAACCACAAACTTCTGCTGAACACTGTAACACTACATTCTTTAACCTACTCCATACATCTTCGACCCCATTGCCTACACTCTCACTAGCCCATCTATCCTCCAATAGTTGTTTATATCTTACCCTAACTGCCTCCTCTTTTAGTTTATAAACCATCACCTCTCTCTTACTTACTGCTTCTATTTTCCTTGTATCCCATCTACCTTTTACTCCCACTTTAGCTACAACTAAAAAGTGATCTGATATATTTGTGGCCCCTCTATAAACATGTACATCCTTAAGTCTACTCAATAGTCTTTTATCTACCAAGACATAGTCCAACAAACTACTATCATTACACCCTACATCATATCTTGTATACTTATTTATCCTCTTTTTCTTAAAATATGTATTACCTATAACTAAACCCCTTTCTATACAAAGTTCGATCAAAGGGTTCCCATTTTCATTTACACCTGGCACCCCAAACTTACCTACCACACCCTCTCTACATGTTTCTCCTACTTTGGCATTTACTCTCTCACTTGGTTCAAAAGTTACTATACATTCGCTTAACATCTCCCAAAATCTCTCTCTCTCTTCTACACTCCTCTTTTCAGGTGCATACACACTTATTATAACCCACTTTTCGCATCCGACCCTTATTTTAATCCACATAATCCTTGAATTTACACATTTATATTCCCTCTTCTCCTTCCATAACTGGTCCTTTAACATTATTGCTACCCCTTCCTTAGCTCTAACTCTCTCAGATACTCCTGACTTAATCCCATTTATTTCTCCCCACTGAAACTCGCCTACCCCTTTCAGCTTTGTTTCGCTTAGGGCCAGGACATCCAACTTCTTTTCATTCATAACATCAGCAATCATCTCTTTCTTATCATCCGCACTACATCCACGCACATTCAAACATCCCAGTTTTATAAAGCTTTTCTTATTCGTTTTTTTAGTAAGTGTGTACAGGAGAAGGGGTTACTAGCCCATTTCTCCCGGCATTTTAGTCGCCTTATACGACACGCATAGATATAAATGAATAACCTACTTCCCGAGATAATCGACGAAAACAAATGTAGTACTACAGTGGACCCCCGGTTTATGTAATTAATTCGTTCCAGAATGCTGTTCAAGAGCCGTTACCAAATGAATTTGTTCCCATAAGGAATAATGTAAATTTGATTAGTCCTTTTAAACCCTCAAAAATACACTTACAAAAATACACTTACATAATTGTTAGAGTTTGGAGCAGTACGTAAACCTATGGTCCACTGTATTCCATAGTTACCCCTGTACAGTGGACCCTCGGCTAACGATCATTCCAGATAACGATTTGTTCGGTTAACGGTTGCTTTTTACGGTCAATATTTTTCTCAGGTAGCGATATTTACTCAGCAATACATACAAGACTTGTCTGCCCGCTCTGCACTTGTGCTCCTCCTCCCAGGACGCAAGTTTAGCATTGTTTACATTTGAGTGAACAATACCCAGCGCGTAATCTAACATTATCGTAATCCGGGGGTCCACTGTACTTTTATCCCATATTCTATAGCGGTAACTTCATACCTCCATCGGATCACTTGGTATTATGCCAAATATTATTCATTAATATTTTATGTTATTTAGATTGCTTCTTATGTCATATTAGATCAATTGTTATAGGTAAATAAGCCATAGTGTTTATATTTGTGTTGATATAATGAGACTCAGGAGTTCATAGCAACCGACAGTGGCTTCAAAGCCACCTTATCTTTTATGGACAATGTATGGTGTAGGTGCTTTACACAACGAAAAGCATTTCTTTTATTTGTTGTAACCATGGCTAGGGCTAAATGTGAGCAGGTTATAACAATAAATGGAGGAAAAACAAATTGAATGACTTATGTAGCAAGTAGCACCACCAAACAGTAGCGGCAGGTTGATGTGGTAAAACCGGAAATTTGAAATTATGCTAGCTGAAATTAGTGCCAGTATTACAATATTACAATTCTGGTGATTAACCTTTCTAGGGAATCAAAGACCAAATACTCAGCCTGTTAATTAAGGTATCATTTAAGCATAAGCCCATCATCAGAAGTGTAATAAGAATATAACAGGAAATATAAAAACACATACAGTGGTACCCCGACTTACGATGGTCCCCAAACACACCCTTTTATGTAAGTTGATTTTTTTAAATGATTTTGTAAGTGTAATTTTGGGGTCTAAAAGGACTAGTCTATTTTACATCATTTCTTATGGAGATAAATTCGTTTGGTAATGGCACTTGAACAGCATTCTGGAATGAAAAAATATCGTAAGTCGGGGTACCACTGTACTATTCTTTTTAAAACTTTACTACAGTATTAAATAATAAAATAAGAGTACAGTGGACCCCCGATTTTCATAGTCATCAGAGTTTGTAATGTTAGGTGATCGTAACGATTTTTCATAAAAATATTGGCTTGGTAATCGTCATTGGTCCAAGACGCATATGCTCGGCCTTAGTGGCCTGACACACCATTCACAGTCAGTGTGCCATTGTTTACCAGTGAGTGACGGTCACCCCACGCGTTCATACAATACATTTCGTCATTATTCCATTCTTTTTAGTGCTTGCAACTGCTAAATAAGCCACCATGGGCCCAAAGAAATCTCTTAGTGCCAGCCCTTTGGTAAAGGGCTGAGAGGGGAGAATGTGTCTTCTTAAGTGATTCAGTGATTCTACAATATGTTATGATACTAAAGCAGCAGTTGATAAAGGTTATAGTGCCAGCCAGCGGAGCGGCTACAAGAGGCCAATATATCTGAAATACGTAGGGAGACACTGGTCAGAGAAATAGCAAACTTCGAATTACAACTAAAGGAATCTTACAGGAATCAAGAAAAGCGGGAAGAACTAAAAGCCATAAATGAAATTGATAGAAACCCAAAGTATTTCTTTTCTTATGCCAAATTAAAGTCGAGAACAACATCCAGTATTGGGCCCTTACTTAAATGGGATGGGTGCTACACAGATGACAGCAAAGAAATGAGTGAGTTACTAAAGTCCCAGTATGACTCAGTTTTTAGCGAGCCGCTAACCAGACTGAAAGTCAAAGACCTAAATGAATTTTTTATGAGAGTGCCACAGAACTTAAGAGACGCAAGCCTATCTGACATTACCCTGACACCAAATGACTTCGAAAAGGCATGCCCATGCACTCCGCTCCAGGCCCAGACTCATGGAACTCCGTGTTCATCAAGAACTGCAATAAGCCCCTATCACGTGCTTTTAACCCTTTGGGGGTCCAAGGGGTCTGTCTCTCTGAAACTCGTTCTCAGGGTCCACGAATTAAAAAAAAAAAAATTATGTTTTCTTATGTAATGATAGAGAATCTTTTTCCGATCATAACACCACAAAAATTATGAAATTTGATCGAAAACTAACGGAATTATGCTTTCGTGAAGTTAGCGGTAGCCATGACACTTACGCATCAGCGATTTCGACAACTTTGAGCCCTATTTTCGGCACATTCCAATGTATCAATCTACTAAAATTATGCTCTCGCGAATTTATCGGTCTCGAAGATGTTTACGCATCGGCGATTTCACCCACCTTGAGCCCTATTTTTGGTCAATTCCAATGTTCCAGTCTCCTAAAATCATAGCTATTTCACTAAAAATCCATTTCTTCTATCAATTGAGTACAAGAAACCGCCTATTTACCAATTGCAACTACCCAAAATAGTGGTCAGAAAATGGCAATTTGGCCAATTTCACACAAATTTCAAACGATGCCAATTTCAAAATAGGGTCCATAATAAACAATGCAGACATTCCTGGCACTAAAATAACATCTTCTCTGTTCATTAGTCACGTCTCCAGGCCCCTCTTACATTACTTTTGCTTTCCATTTTCTATTTTTATTCTCACAAAAAAATAGAAGATTTACTGTTATGTATACAACTGCATCACTGTAAAAATGGTATAAATAATATCAGAGCACTTGTGCATGAATATTAGACTCGCCAGTTGATGTGTATTGGACGCATGGTGTGATTTGTTTACTCTTGAACATCGTCAAAAATCAAACATTTTCCCTACTTTGAGCTCAATTTCAAGGTACTTGTTATTGTCAAATCAATCAAAATCATCTCTATTTCTATAACATATCATCCATTCTATCAAATGAGACCAAGAAAACGAGAATACAACAATAAATACCATACGAAAATAGACTGCAAAATCGCTGTTTTAAACCAAAAACACGGTCAGAGTTTTTTTCCTCATTATGCACTGTTTGGTGCAGGAATTTTTTTATACTGCGCACACTGACCGCACAGACCCATTCTATCACATCTAGGCCTAACAGCCTGTTTCTGCTTGATTTGAGGGCGCTAGAATTCAGTGCGTAAAACGTACTTGTACGACCATATTCTATAACCCCAAAAGGGTTAACATCCTATGGAGAAGGAGCATGGACACTGGAGTCATCCCGCAGTTACTAAAAACAACAGACATAGCCCCACTCCACAAAGGGGGGAGTAAAGCAATAGCAAAAAACTACAGACCAATAGCGCTAACGTCCCATTTCATAAAAATCTTCGAAAGGGCTCTAAGAAGCAAGATCGCCACTTATCTAGATAAACATCAATTACACAGCCGAGGGCAGCATGGGTTTAGAGCAGGTCGCTCCTGTCTGTCCCAACTATTGGTCCACTACGACAAGGTCCTGGATGCTCTAGAAGACAAACAGAATGCAGATGTTATATACACAGACTTTGCAAAAGCCTTTGACATGTGTGACCATGGTGTAATAGCAAACAAAATGCATGACAAAGGAATAACAGGAAAAGTTGGTAGATGGATCTAAAATTTCCTAACAAGTACAACACAAAGAGTAGTAGTCAACAGAGTAAAGTCTGAGGCGGCTACAGTGAAAAGCTCTGTTCCACAAGACAGTACTCGCTCCCATCCTGTTCCTCATCCTCATATCGGACAAAGACAGGGATATAAGCCACAGTGACGTGTCTTCCTTTGCAGATGACAGCCGAATCTGCATGACAGTGCCCACCGTTGAAGACACTACAAGACTCCAAGCAGACATCAACCAAATCTTTAAATGGGCTGCAGAAATCAATATGAAGTTCAATGATGAGAAGTTTCAATTACTCAGATATGGAAAACGTGAGGAAATTAAAATCTCATCGGAGTACAAAACAAATTCCAAACACACAATAGACCGAAAAACTAATGTCAAAGACCTGGGAGTGATCATGTCAGAGGATCTCCCCTTCAAGGACCATAACACCATAGCAATCGCATCTGCTAGAAAAATGACAGGATGGGTAATGAGAACCTTCAAAACCAGGGATGCCAAGCCCATGTTGACACTTTTGAGGTCATTTGTTCTATCTAGGTTGGAATATTGCTGCACACTAACTGCACCTTTCAAGGCATGTGAAATTGCTGCCCTAGAAAATGTGTAGAGAACCTTCATGGCATGCATATTTCCGATAAACCACCTCAATTACTGGGAAAGCTTGAAGTTCCTAAACCTGTACTCCCTAAAACGCAGGCGGGCGAGATAACTTATTATATACACGTGGAAAATTTTCGAGGGATTAGTACCAAACTTGCACACGCGAGTCACTCCCTACAAAAGCAAAAGACTCGGCAGGCGATGCAACATCCCCCCAATGAAAAGCAGGGGTGCCGCTAGCACATTGAGAGACAACACAATAAGTGTCAGAGGCCCAAGACTGTTCAACTGCCTCCCAACATACATCAGGGGGATTACCAGCAAACCCCTGGCTGTCTTCAAGAAGGCATTGGACAGGCACCTAAAGTCAGTACCTGACCAGCCAGGCTGTGGTTCGTACGTTGGACTGCGTGTGGCCAGCAGTAACAGCCTGGTTGATCAGGCTCTGATCCAACATGAGGCCTGGTCACAGACCGGGCCACCGGGGTGTTGACCCCTGGAACTCTCTCCAGTTATACCAAACAGTAGCGGCAGGTTGATGTGGTGAAACCGGAAATTTGAAATTATGCTAGCTCAAATTAGTGCCAGTATTACAATATTACAATTCTGGTGATAAAGCTTTCTAGGGGAATCAAAGACCAAATACTCAGCCTGTTAATTAAGTTATCATTTAAGCATAAGCCCATCATCAGAAGTGTAATAAGAATATAACCGGAAGTATAAAAACACATACTATTCTTTTTAAAACTTTACTACAGTAGTAAATAATAAAATAAAGAGTACAGTGGACCCTCGGTTTTTGCCGAAAATTCTTTCCAGAATGCTGCTCAAGTGCCATTACCAAACGAATTTACTTCCTTAAGAAATAATGTCACGTAGGTTAGTCTATTTCAGACACCCAAAAATACACTTGCAAAAGCACTTTCGAAAATACACTTACATAAATGTTCGAGTTTGGAGATGACCGAAAACCAAGGGACCACTGTACAGTGGACACCCGGTTTTCATAGTCATCAGAGTTTGTAATGTTCGGTGATCGTAAGAATTTTCCATAAAAATATTGTCTCGGTAATCGTTATTCCGCTTGGTAATCGTCATTGGTCCCAGACGCGTATGCCCTACCTGAGCGGCCTGACACATCATTCACAGTCAGTGTGCCGTTGTTTACCAGCGAGTGACAGTCATCCCACACATTCATACGATACATTTCATCATTATTCCATTCTTTTTAGTGCTTGCAACTGCTAAATAAGCCACCATGGGCCCAAAGAAAGCTTCTAGTGCCAGCCCTTTGGTAAAGGGCTGAGAGGGGAGAATGTGTCTTCTTAAGTGATTCAGTGATTCTATGATATGTTATGATACTAAAGCAGCAGGAGTTGATAAAGGCTATAGTGCCAGCCAGCAATAAAGTGTAGCACTAACAGTGTAGCAAGTAAGTTAAGCCATTAATCTATAGAAAAATGATTTACACGAAATGTAACTCCTCCATTGTTGTTTGAGGTATATAGAGCGACTGACAACACCGCCATCTCTGCTGCTGCCATCACCACCACTATGCAAGGCTTATCTTTCAGTGGCCCTTATACACCCAACAACAAACAACACAACACCAGTCATCACATTCGTAATGATATATTTTATTCGTTCTAGAGTATGGCATAATTCTATGTTATTAATATTGTTTATTATGTCATATTAGATGAATTGTGATAGATAAGTAAGCCATAGAGTTGATATTAGTGTCATATTGAAGGACTATCTTGTCCTGTCCCCAAACACATACCCCTGTCGCTGGCACAATTCCAAACATCCGTCAGAAACAGAACTCTCTGGAACACTTTTTTAAGCAACAGGGGTCCAGTGACTCAAGCTGGTCCTAGTGGCATTAAAAAAACAAAGAAGGGAAGTAACCCAGGAAAAGGACTTGGTACCTGAAGTCTTTATGGATGGGGATTCCCCTTCCAAATAATAGCAACTCTTCCATCCTCTCCCCTCCTCCTGTCTTCCACACTTCAACTACTCTTCAATAGAGGTAAGTGTCATGTTATTATTGTTTTATTCTTCATGTCTCATTGTTTTCTATGTAATTTAATGTACATATTTTTAAGGTAGTAGGTTGGTAGACA
This sequence comes from Cherax destructor, assembly GCA_009830355.1. NCBI lineage: Eukaryota > Metazoa > Arthropoda > Malacostraca > Decapoda > Parastacidae > Cherax > Cherax destructor. Next base: position 12,456 of record WNWK01039401.1, read on the forward strand.
GCAACCACCCAGGAGGTACTACCGTCCTGCCAGGTGACTGTGAAACAGAAACCTGAAACTGTTTTACATGATGGTAGGATTGCTGGTGTCTTTTTCTGTCTCATAAACATGCTGGATAACAGGTATATCTAGCTACTTCTACTTACACTTTAGGTCACACTACACTGGCATACACATGCATATATATACATACACACATCTAGGTTTTCTTCTTTTCTTAATAGCTCTTGTTCTTTTTATTTTCTCTATTGTCCATGGGGAAGTGGAAAAGAATCTTTCCTCCGTAAGCCATGCGTGTCGTATGAGGCGACTAAGATGCCGGGAGCAATGGGCTAGTAACCCCTTCTCCTGTACAAATCTACTAGAAACGAGAAGAAGAAAAACTTTATAAAATTGGGTTGTCTGAATGTGCGTGGATGTAGTGCGGATGATAAGAAAGAGATGATTGCCGATGTTATGAATGAAAAGAAGTTGGATGTCCTGGCCCTAAGCGAAACAAAGCTGAAGGGGTAGGCGAGTTTCAGTGGGGAGAAATAAATGGGATTAAGTCAGGAGTATCTGAGAGAGTTAGAGCTAAGGAAGGGTAGCAATAATGTTGAAGGATCAGTTATGGAAGGAAAAGAGGGAATATAAATGTGTAAATTCAAGGATTATGTGGATTAAAATAAGGGTCGGATGCGAAAAGTGGGTCATAATAAGCGTGTATGCACCTGGAGAAGAGAGGAGTGTAGAGGAGAGAGAGATTTTGGGAGATGTTAAGCGAATGTATAGGAACTTTTGAACCAAATGAGAGAGTAATTGTGGTAGGGGACCTAAATGCTAAAGTGGGAGAAACATGCAGAGAGGGTGTAGTAGGTAAGTTTGGGGTGCCAGGTGTAAATGATAATGGGAGCCCTTTGATTGAACTTTGTATAGAAAGGGGTTTAGTTATAGGTAATACATATTTTAAGAAAAAGAGGATAAATAAGTATACAAGATATGATGTAGGGCGTAATGACAGTAGTTTGTTGGACTATGTATTGGTAGATAAAAGACTGTTGAGTAGACTTCAGGATGTACATGTTTATAGAGGGCTACAGATATATCAGATCACTTTTTAGTTATAGCTACAGTGGGAGTAAAAGGTAGATGGGATACAAGGAAAATAGAATCAGTAAGTAAAAGAGAGGTGAAGGTTTATAAACTAAAAGAGGAGGCAGTTAGGGTAAGATATAAACAACTATTGGAGGATAGATGGGCTAGTGAGAGTGTAGGCAATGGGGTCGAAAATGTATGGGGTAGATTTAAAAATGTAGTGTTAGAGTGTTCAGCAGAAGTTTGTGGTTACAGGCGAGTGGGTGCGGGAGGGAAGAGGAGCGATTGGTGGAATGATGATGTAAAGAGAGTAGTAAGGGAGAAAAAGTTAGCATATGAGAGGTTTTTACAAAGTAGAAGTGATGCAAGGAGGGAAGAGTATATGGAGAGAAAAAGAGAGGTTAAAAGAGTGGTGAAGCAATGTAAAAGAGAGCAGATGAGAGAGTGGGTGAGATGTTATCAGCAAATTTTGTTGAAAATAAGAAAAAGTTTTGGAATGAGATTAATAAGTTGAGGAAGCCTAGAGAACAAATGGATTTGACAGTTAAAAATAGGAGAGGAGAGTTATTAAATGGAGAGTTAGAGGTATCGGGAAGATGGAGAGAATATTTTGAGGATTTGTTAAATGTTGATGAAGACAGGGAAGCTGTGATTTCGTGTGTAGGGCAAGGAGGAATAACATCTTGTAAGAGTGTGGAAGAGCCAGTTGTGGGTGTAGGGAAGTTCGTGAGGCAGTGGGTAGAATGAAAGGGGTAAGGCAGCTGGGATTGATGGGATAAAGATAGAAATGTTAAAAGCAGGTGGGGATATAATTTTGGAGTGGTTGGTGCTATTATTTAATAAATGTATGGAAGAGGGTAAGGTACCTAGGATTGGCAGAGAGCGTGTATTGTTCCTTTGTATAAAGGCAAAGGGGACAAAAGAGAGTGCAAAATTATAGGGAATAAGTCTGTTGAGTGTACCTGGTAAAGTGTATGGTAGAGTTATTATTGAAAGAATTAAGAGTAAAACAGAAAGCAGGATAGCAGATGAACAAGGGGCTTTAGGAAAGGTAGGGGTGTGTAGACCAAGTGTTTACAGTGAAACATATAGGTGAACAGTATTTGGATAAGGGTAAAGATGTTTTTGTGGCATTTATGGATTTGGAAAAGGCTATGATAGGGTAGATAGGGGGCAATGTGGCAGATGTTGCAGGTGTATGGAATAGGAGGAAGGTTACTGAAAGCAGTGAAGAGTTTTTATGAGGATAGTGAGGCTCAGGTTAGAGTGTGTAGGAGGGAAGGGACTATTTCCCAGTAAAAGTGGGCCTTAGACAAGGATGTGTGATGTCACCGTGGTTGTTCAATATATTTATAGATGGGGTTGTAAGAGAAGTGAATGCGAGGGTCTTGGCAAGAGGTGTTGGGCTAAAAGATAAAGAAGCAAATACAAAGTGGAGTTGTCACAGTTGCTTTTGCTGATGACACTGTGCTTTTGGGAGATTCTGAAGAGAAGCTGCAGAGGTTGGTGGATGAATTTGGTAGGGTGTGTAAAAGAAGAAAATTGAAAGTGAATATAGGAAAGAGTAAGGTGATGAGGATAACAAAAAGAATAGGTGACGAAAGATTGATATCAGATTGGAGGGAGAGAGTATGGAGGAGGTGAATGTATTCAGATATTTGGGAGTGGACATGTCGGCGGATGGGTCTATGAAGGATGAGGTGAATCATAGAATTGATGAGGGAAAAGGGTGAGTGGAGCACTTCGGAGTCTGTGGAGACAAAGAACCTTGTCCATGGAAGTAAAGAGGGAATGTATGAGAGTATAGTTATACCAACGCTCTTATATGGGTGTGAAGCATGGGTGATGAATGTTGCAACGAGGAGAAGGCTGGAGGCAGTGGAGATGTCATGTCTGAGGTCAATGTGTGGTGTGAATATAATGCAGAGAATTCGGAGTTTGGAAATTAGGAGGAGGTGGGGGATTACCAAAACGATTGTCCAGAGAGCTGAGGAGGGGTTGTTGAGGTGGTTTGGACATGTAGAGAGAATGGAACGAGACAGAGTGACTTCGAGAGTGTATAAATCTGTAGTGGAGGGACGGCGGGGTAGGGGTCGGCCTAGGAAAGGTTGGAGGGAGGGGGTAAAGGAAACTTTGTGTGCGAGGGGGGACTTCCAGCAAGCATGTGTGAGCGTATTTGATAGGAGTGAATGGAGGCATATGGTTTTAATACTTGACGTGCTGTTGGAGTGTGAGCAAAGTAACATTTATGAAGGGATTCAGGGAAACCGGCAGGCCGGACTTGAGTTCTGGAGATGGGAAGTACAGTGCCGGCACTCTGAAGGAGGGGTGTTAATGTTGCAGTTTTATAACTGTAGTGTAAAGCACCCTTCTGGCAAGACAGTGATGGAGTGAATGATGATGAAAGTTTTTCTTTTTCGGGCCACCCTGCCTTGGTGGGAATCGGCCGATGTGTTAATAAAAAAAAAAAAAAATTTTTAATGTACAAAATATTTTATTTTAATACACTACTTTTGGGTGTCTGGAATGGATTAATTGAATTTCCATTATTTCTTATGGGGAAAATGGATTCGGAAATACAGTGGACCCTCGGTTAGCGGCCGTAATCCGTTCCAGGAGCAAGGCCTTTAACTGAAATGGCCTTTAACCGAATTGGAAGATGCCACACACATCAGTCCACTAACACCCAGGTTGCCACCCACATCAGTCCACTATTACCCAGGATGCCACCTACACAAGTCCACTAACACCCAGGATGTGACCCACATGAGTCAACTAATACCCAGGATGCCACCCACACCAGTCCACTAAAACCCAGGATGCCACCCACACCAGTCCACTAACACCCAGGATGCCACCCACACCAGTCTGAGCTTGCAGCCTCACCATGCCTTACAACACTGTGTATGCCACTACGCTTCTTAAATCTCTCAATCCAGCCTTTGCTGGCCCTAAATTCACTACCAGCAGCACTTGTTCCAGGAGTTTTCTTCACAAGATCTTCATGCAAATGCCTTGCCTTCTCACAAATAAGACTCCACTACACTGTCTCCCACTATTTGTTTTTCTATAATCCACAATAACAATAACTTTTCCATTTGTTCCATTATTGGTGACCTTTGTTTCATAAGCACATTTACTCCTTTGGCAACATCAGCCTCCTTGATTTGATCTTTCTTTGACAGGATGGTTGTAATTGTCGTTTTTTTTCCAAAACATCCTGGCAAGTTCCAGCACCAGCATACCACTCTCATATTTCTCAATCACTTCCTCTTAAATTCCATCGTGTTTCTCACGCTCTTTGCCACAGGAACTTTACTAGGAACTTTCTTGGGAGCCATGGTTACTTATTTTGTAGTTGCACTGGCAAAAACAATGGAAAACAAGCAAAATGTCTGGATGAATGAGCAGAAGCTTCCTACGCACCGACACAGCCAAACTGAAGCGCAAGCGTCCCCAGCCGGCGGGTTGACGCGTCCCATACGGCCGCTAACCGGGAGCCGTAAACCGGCCACTAACCGAGTTGGCCGCTAACAGGAACAGCCGCTAACCGAGGGTTCACTGTAGTCGTTTTCGGTTTTAGTCACTCTGGAATGGATTAATTACGAAAACGATGGTCCACTGTATATTTTTTTGGTACATCTATTTTTCTTTGGTTTTACTCTTTTTATTTACTATTATATTCCCTAAAGTGTTAACCCTCATTGTTTACTATTATATTCCCTAGATTTTATTTAAAAAAAAAAAAAAATCTAACTGCCACAGTTCTTTTATTAATTTTTATTATAATAATTAAGGTGCTAACTCAGGTACTAATTTACTTTACTTTCATTGTTTGCTATCATTTTCCCTAGCTCCTTTATTCCCAGCTTTAGTAAACTACCATAGTTCAATTAATTGCATTTGTATAAATTGACTAAGGTACAAATTCACGTGCCAA
>WNWK01039402.1:0-17469 GCA_009830355.1 Cherax destructor
AAAATTATGGAACCTCTGACCAGATTCATAAGTTGATGGGCATTTTAGGTGCCCTTACCAAACACCCAAACAGTTACGATTGTCTCATATCAAACTACAATATATATATATATATATATATATATATATATATATATATATATATATATATATATATATATATATATATATATATATATATATATAAAAAACAGTGGACCCCAGAGTTCATCATTAATTCGTTCCAAAATGCTGCTCAAGTGCGTTACAACGAATTTGTTCCCATTCCCATAAGGAATAATGAAAATTAAATTAGTCCTTTAGACCCCCAAAAATACCTTACAAAGCACTTACAAAAATACACTTACATAATTGTTCGAGATTGGAGCAGTACGAACTCCGGGGGTCCACTGTATATATACGTACTGTATATATATACAGTGGACCTTGTTTACATACTGCTTCAAACTCGAACAATTATGTAAGTGTATTTTTGTTAGTGCTGTATAAGTGTATTTTTGGGATCTAAAAGGACTAATCTAATTTACATTATTTCTTATGGGAACAAATTCGTTCGGTAACGGCACTCAAACAGCATTCTGGAACGAATTATGGCCGTTAACCGGGGGTCCACTGTATATATATAATCTTTTATATAATAAGCATATCTTAGCCAGCCTACCCAGAAGACCTGTTAAAGACAACGAAATACTTTAAGTAGTTATAGACTAGCTAGTTAGGAGAGTTGTAAAGTGTTCTAAAATACACCACTATGAAAATCTGTGTAGTCTGCAGAAAGGGTAACAGACGAAAGCATACCTGGATTACTTACAATCTCTGTGGTAAATGGTCCCATGGGTCGTGCAGGAACCTTAAACCAGAAACCACGTTTTATATAAAATCAGAGAAATGTTTTTGGGTCTGCCCAAACGAGATACATCTGTATGAGGAAATTACATCTATATTAAAAGACAAGAACACCAATAAGATATCCTTCTTGAAAGACATGTCAGCCTGGTATGACAACTGGGAAAATAAAAGGGTGGGTTGGACTGGGCTGTCTTGGGAGACAATGCTCCAGAGGGTGCTAATGTTCTCCTGGAGGACAGTGCACCAAATGGAGATAGTGGCCCTGGTGATGAAACAGGTAAAGACAACGCTATTCAATTTACAGAGGTACAAAATAGCGATACTGCTGGAGATGGAACAAAAGGGGATGATGCCTCAGGGAATAGTGTTGACACATTACCAGCAAAACCTGATGGAAGCACTGATGTCCATACAGGGGCGGTAGGTAGAGGGAAAAAAGAAAGAAATGCACCAGCAGCGAACACAGCCACAAAATATCCTAGCAAAAAATAAATTCCAATCTATGCAAATTCTATGCCTTGGGTATCTGCAGGCATGGTATACCTGGTAAAACAGGTGGGACATGCACTTTTGAAAATCCCAAAAAATGCCACACCCACATGACAACAGGAGGGTGCAACTCCCTTCCTGTAACTTATTTCACCCCGAAAGGTGTACTCGTCACTCCATGAAAGAAAATGCTACATATACTGCCAGGCACATCATCTAAAGGGGACAAGAAGACACAGACCAGCCAGACTATGGAAAACAAAAGAGGAAAGCCATAACTTCTCCAGAGAAAGAGGTTTTTTAGTGCCAGGTAGGAAAAAAAACTGGCAAGAAATGACAGGAATCTTACACAATCTGAAAACACTTCTGGAGCAGAGGCCCAGTCATTGGCTTCCACTCCAGAACAACAGATATTAGAGCTAGCAAATAAAATCCCCCTAAATTCCATCAATTTAACAACATTTGTCTTTCCAAACATACAGGGTCTAAAGCCATCAACAAACAACAAAATTCCTTACATCAAGGGACTTATGGAGTCAAATGCAATGTTTGTAGCTTTCACATAGACCCACATAAAGGATCATTTTGACAACGAAATATGGATACAAGGTTATAACCTATTCAGATGTGACAGATTAAACAGGCAGCAATGGGGGGTTGACTTGTATGTCACAGAGTAGCTCATTTGCTCAGAACTACTAAACACCTCAAAGGATGTAGTTGAAGTTTTAGCAGTAAAAACTGAAAACCAAAACCTTGTCATTGTGGTTGTATAAAAGCCTCTGGATGCAACTTCCCAGCAATTCCCCTCTTTAAGGGGGGCTTGGTAAAGAGGCTATCAGTCTGAGGAATTGGACCTTTTGGACTTCTTCCTCCAAACGAACTAAATTTCCCCCAATCCTCCCCATCCCCCTTTTTCTCTTTCCTCCCCCCTCCCAACCCCCCCTTTTCCCCATCCCATTTGTAGCCTCTGGGGTCCTTCCCTCTGGCATTACGGTTTCTAGGTAGGGGAAAGTGTGCCAGGGTTCATCATGCTCCATGGGGTTCTGTGGGTCTGGCGTAGTTTGGTGTGGAATCTGGATTGTTTGGAGGTGCCCTGCTCCCTTCCCGGATTTCCGAGAAGTGAGCGGGGTGTCCTGCAGGTGACGGGTGAATCTCCAGAGGCTGCCTGTCAGTTCTGGGAGGTGGCAGCCGAAGGAGGTATGCTCAATGGAGGGTTTCCGACCGCCATCTCTTTTGTCTGCCGAGATGGCTCGGTAGATGTGAGGTTGCTATCCCGGAGCGCTGGTTTACTGGTGTGATGGGTAGGGTATGGCACGGGTTCCATGCTGCATCTGCACTGCTTGTGGTCTCAAGGTCCTCTCAGATGCGAGGAAGAACTTACGACCCTTTCATGCCTTCTAAGGACTGTCCCTCCACTGCCCCTCTTTTTTTTTCTTTCCATTTTTTTCCTTCTTTCTTTTTTTTCTTAAAAATAATAAAAAGAAAGCAGGCCCATCATTATGGAGGCTTCGTTCCATGATATCCCTCCTCCTCCCAGGCCCCTTCCTGTTACATCCTGTTCTGACCCGGCTTTGTTATTGGACCATTCTCTAGACTCTTCCCATACCCCTGTACCTTCTGCTGGTGATGCTTCGTCACCTGCTCATTTCTGTTAGTGCCTCTGCCTCTTGCATGGCTTTAACTATGCGTCCAGCTTTTCCGAATACGGTGCGACGGTTTTCGGATTGCCCACCTACCTCAGGTCAGGCCACCCACGTACTACACCTAAATGTTCCAGACATTTGCTGACAACGGTTATTCGATTTCCACCCAAAAACGACCTACGCGACACCCACTTCCTTTATGCACCATGCTTACAAGTACGCAGTGGACTAAATTCTTTTCCCTACAACTGACATCTCCAACTGATTATCTTTCTGACCATAGTATTGGTAAAGCTCTTTTAGGCATGTTGGCCAAAATACAGTGGTACCTCGGTTAGCGATGGCGTCGGATACCGATAAAACCAGTTAGCAATACATTTTTACATCAAAATATTGACTCAGTTCACGATGATCCGTTCGGTTTACGATATTCGTCCGAACGTGTCCGCGTGGCCCAGCTGTGCAGGCACTCCCGGGAGCGTCAGTGTGCTATTGTTTACAAGCAAGAGCGACCACCACCCACGCCGCTCACGCATTCATACCAGAATATTGTCTTTATTCCACTGTTTTTAGTGCTTGCAACTGCTAAATAAGCTACCATGGGACCAAAGAAAGCTCCTAGTGCCAGCTCTGTGTTAAAGAGGCTCAGAAATACAGTAGAACTGAAGAAGGAGATAATAGAAAAATATGAAAGTGGAGTGCGTATCACTGAGCTGGCCAGGCTGTATGGTAAAGCCTATTCTACCATCGCTACCATTGTGGCCAAGGGAAATACACGTAAAATCAAGGAAGCTGTTGTTGCGAAAGGTGCATATGTGATCACAAAACAGAGATCGCAAGTGCTGGAAGACGTGGAAAATTTGTTGGTGTGGATCAACGAGAAACAGTTAGCATGAGATAGTATTTCGCAGGAATAATATGTGAAGAAGCAAGGAAGTTGCATGATGATCTCGTCAAGAAAATGCCTGCAACGAGTGCTGAAGGGAGCGAATTTAAAGCCAGCAGAGGCTGGTTTCAAAGATTTAAGAATCGAAGTGGCATACATAGTGTTGTGAGGCATGGTGACGCAGCCAGTTGTGGCAAAAGTGCGGCTGAAAAATATGTGCCGGAATTCCAGGGGTACATAAAGGCTGAACAATTCCAACCCCAACAAGTGTTCAATTGTGACGAAACAGGCCTGTTTTGGAAGAAAATGCCAAACAGGACCTACATTACACAGGAGGAAAAGGCACTCCCAGGACATAAGCCTATGAAAGACAGGCTAACTCTCATGATGTGTGCTAATGCCAGTGGTGATTGCAAAGTGAAGCCTTTAACTGGTGTATCATTCTGAAAATCCCTGAGTGTTTGGCAGATGCGGTATCACCAAGTCTAATTTGTGTGTGATGTGGAAGTCTAACAGTAAGGCATGGGTCACAAAGAACATTTTCTTAGATTGGTTCAATGGCGTGTTTGGCCCCAGTGTGAAGAAATATTGTGAGGAAAATAATTTGCCACTTAAGTGCCTCCTGATAATGGACAATGCTCCTTGTCATCCTCCAACCTTGGTAGAGAAAATTGTGGAGGACTTTAAGTTCATCAAAGAAGTTCTTGCCCCTAATACCACTCCTCTCATCCAGCCCATGGACCAGCAGGTCATTTCAATCTTTAAAAATTCTACACCAAAGGAATGTTTCAAAAGTGCTTTGATGTGACCACAGACATGAATATAACCCTAAGAGACTTTTGGAAAAATCATTTCCATATCCTGCATTGTGTACACCTTATAGGTAAGGCATGGGAGGGAGTGACTACCAGGACTTTGAACTCTGCCTGGAGAAAATTGTGGCCAGACTGTGTCCTAGAGAGGGATTTTGAAGGTTTTGGGGCTGAGCCTCAGAACCCTGAGCCTGCACCTGAGCCTCAGCCTGAGCCTGTTGTGGAAGAAATTGTGGAACTGGGCAAGTCCATGGGGTTGGAGGTGAGTGGTGAGGATGTGGAAGAGTTGGTGGAGGAGCACAATGTAGAGCTAACCACTGAAGATCTGCAAGAGCTTCAACTGCAACAGCAATGGTTCAGAGGAGGAGGAGGTGGAACAGAGATGGAAGAAGGTGCCTTCTTCAGTGATTAAGGAGATTTGTGGAATGTGGAGCAGGGTGCAAGGCTTTATGGATGAATATCACCCTAACCATGCTGTTGCAGGCCGTGCTGGCAACCTGTACAATGACACTGTGGTGTCCCATTTCAGGGATGTTTTAAAGAATCGCCAGACACAGAGCTCCCTGGACAGATTTTTTGTTAGAGAGGGGTCCAGTGACTCTCAACCTGGTCCTAGTGGCATTAAAAGAAAAAGGCCAGTAACCCCAGAAAAGAACTTGGTACCTGCAGTGTTAATGGAAGGGGATTCCCCTTCCAAACACTAGCATACTACATACTCCATCCTTTTCCCTCCTCCCGTCTTCCACACATCAACAACTCTTCAATAAATGTAAGTGACATGGTATTGTACTATATTTACATGTATTTCTTTATTGTTCATAAAATTGTGTATTATTTAATGTCAAAAAGTTCTAAAAAATATGTTATTTTACTACTTTTGGAAGTCTGGAACGGATTAATTTTATTTCCATTATTTCTTATTGGGAAAATTGATTCGGATAATGATAAAATCGGTTACAGATACGCCCTCTGTGACGGATTAATATCGCTAACCGAGGTACCACTGTATATCCTTTCATGCTCTTTGTAGCGGTGCATGCATCATTACAGTTCATAACGCAGAATAAGCTCATGATTTTTCCCATCTTGCTTCCATTGATAACATTCCAATCACAGTTCATAAGCACGCTACTCTTAATTCTTGCAGTGGTATGGCGGTTTTACAATATACCATTGTACAGTGATTTTCTGTCTTGCGGTGATATTTTGGAGCAATTAGACCTTCAAGACCTTCCTATTTTCACAGTGGATACATATGTCCTGCCAGCTTGTAGGCAGAGGCACTTTCCCAGTAACATCGCCTGCTTAATCTTTAACTAATTTAATGGATAAATGAAATATTTTTTTGAAGCCCTTGTTATAACAATGGGTTATATATATTTTTGGTGACCCCGTGGCCTGGCTGGTAAAGCTCTCGCTTCACGCACGGAGGGCCCAGGTTCGATTCTCGGTGGAGTAGAAACATTTCAACGTGTTTCCTTACACCTGTTGTCCTGTTCACCTAGCAGCAAGTAGGTACCTGGGAGTTAGTCGACTGGTGTGAGTCACATCCTGGGGGACAAGATTGAGGACCCCAATGAAAATAAGACAGACAGTCCTCGATGACGCACTGACTTTCTTGGGTTATCCTGGGTGGCTAACCCTCCGGGGTTAAAAATCCGAGAAAATATTATTATTATTATTATTATTATTAACTACTGTGAACTCCCGTCCTCCATTTACATCGCGGCCATCGCCTAGAGGTCTGTAAAGTGGTCCCTACTACCCAACAGTGTCGAAATTGCTGGTGCTTTGGACACCCCACTAAATACTGCAGATCTGCAGGGGTGTGCCCAGTCTGCAGTGCTGGAGATCATGCTGATACATCTTGCAGTCTTCTCCACTGGTCTCAATTGCAATGAACCTCATCCTTCTTTTTCCCTACATTGTCAGGTCTATCGTAATGAACGAGAAATCCGTTGTCTTAAGGACAGCGAAGACCTTACTTATGCTATGGCGTCTCTCGCCTCCGCCTTCAGGGAATCTTCATATCCTTTATTGCGAATAACTAGGAGACCTCCAACCTTGGCGGTTCCCCCGCCTGCCAGCTCCTCCAGTGTCGTGTTTTCCGGGGTCACCATCTCATTCTTTTGCTGTTTTACCCTCTGAAACCCCCACCTCCTTACCTATTCCTGCCTCTACTTCTTCTCATCTGCTAGTTTCTCAGTCTGCAAGGCCTCACACGCCTGCATCTTCTTCACGCCTATCACCTGTGAAGCTGAATCTGTCTCATAAAACCAAGTCTCTTCGCATTCCTCCAGAACTTACAACTCCCCAACAGTGTTTTTTCGGCCTCGGTGCCTCGTTCTCACCCCCTTTCTAACTCTCATGGAGGTGGAGGTTCACCCACCCCTCATGTGGTCCCCTCTTCTCCTGCTTTTCCCCAGACTTCTTCCCAGTTACCTTCCCACCTCCTTCATCTGTTCCACCGCAGGACTCGACTGTCCCCACCGGCACATCTTACCAGGTTCATACTTTCCTCCCATCACAAATCTCTTTGGTTCCCTCCATAGTCTCCTGATCTCTACTTGCTCTACCTCACCTGTCTCTGAAGTCATGGTATCGGCATCTTCCTTATCCATTGAGACACTTGACGCTATCACCAACTATATTGTGGAGATGAAACCCTTGATGGACACTGGTGCACCTCCTTCTACCCCTTCTTATTTTTCATGACCCTTGCAGCAATCTCTTCTTTCACAGCATCCTGATTCCTTCTTGCTTACATGCTTTCCATTGCCTCCATACATTGACTTCACTGACCCTAATATCCCAAAACATTCTATCACTTCTTATTGCAAACATACCTGTCTTTGTGAATAATGACTTATTTACAATGGAATATTCGTGGCCTCAGGGGTAATCGGGGAGAGCTCCAGGTGTTGCTCTCCCCAGTATGTGTCAGGTTACAAGAGCCCAAAATTCGTTCAGATGTTATTCGTCCCGTTTTGGTCTATGGGCAGTTGCATTCTTCCAATCTCTTTCCTGATGAATCATTTAATGAGTGCGCGCTTCTTGTGCGTGTTGGTATGCTGTATCAACAGGTCTTTGTTATCTGCTGCATTATACTGGTCTGTTCTCCCAGATTTGTACGACAGTGATCACTTTCCTATTCTAACTTCTACTACTTATTCCCGACCGCCAAGTAGCCCTCGTTGGCAATATGGACGAGCAAATTGGGACTTATACTCTCAGCTTACCACCTTTTGTGGGAATCCTCCTTCGTCCTCTATTGATGAGCTGGTGCACCAGTTTTCAACCATAGTTTTGACTGCAGCATCACGTTCTATTCCTCAAACCTCAGGCAGACATTCTCAGACATGCAAACTTTGGTGGTCTCCTGCATGTGCCTGTGCAGTGCATTTGAAACGTGATTCATGGGGCCGTTAACGATATAATCGGACATCAGATCATTTTTTGGATTTTAAGTGGGCAAGGGCTGTCGCTCGCTGCATCATACGCAATGCTAAACACACTTGTTGGCAAGACTACGTGTCTACCATTACCTCGACTTTCCCTATGTGTGCGGTTTGGAAGAAGGTACGGAAGTTGTGTGGCAAGTACACTCCGGACCCAGTTCCCATTTTGCGGGTTGCTGGTGTTAGTGTTGCAGAACCTCTTGAAGTTGCCACGGAAATCGGGAACTATCTTGTCTGTGTCTCCCAAGGGCTTCACCTTTGTCCCTTATTTCTTGCATCTAAGTCTACCAAGTAGCAATTTCTCCTCCAATGGAATGGAACCATATAACGTACCTTTCATTCTCCTAGAGCTAAAGTCCTCGCTTTCTGCTTGCCAATCATCGGCAGCAGGGCCTGATGATATTCATATCAGTATGCTGCATCTACATTCTACAGCCCTTACAGTCCTTTTGCTTCTTTTCAATCATATTTATACGCAAGGGGTTATCCCTCAGTAATGGAAATCTGCCATTGTACTACCGTTTTGCAAACTAGGCACCTTGGGGCTTGATACCTCTCACTATCGTCCCATTGCTCTGACCAGTGTAGTCTGCAAGGTGATGAAATGATTGGTGAATAGACGCCTGATACAGTATTTGGAGACTCACAATAGTCTTTCTCCTCGCCAATATGGCTTTCGCAATGGCCACTCTACTTTGGACCCCTTGCTCCACTTAGATACATAGTGTGAAATACATTTGCAAACTAACACTCCATCCAAGCAGTCTTTTTTGATCTTGAGAAGGCATATGATACCACTTGGAGGTATAACATTTTAGCCCAAGCCCACTCCTTAGGCTTCCATGGTAATCTGCCAACTTTTCTTACTGCTTTCTTATCTCTCAGACATTTTTGTGTCCATATTGGTGTCACGCTTTCCTCAGACTTTGTTCAGGTCAAGGGAGTCCCTTAGCACTACAGGAATGGGATAGGGGAGGGACGGGAAAGGGGGGAAGGGGAGGGGGGATTGGGGGGTAATTAGGTTCGGTCTGAGGAAGGAGACCAATTATTATAATCAAAAGTGCTAAACCTACAAGGGGCATACAGCGCAGCAGGGCAGGGAAGGATGCAGGGATATTGGGTAGCAAGAGAGGGATGAGTATTAGGACATGGAGTACAGTGGGGCAGTGGATAGTGCAGGGGTAGAGGGTGGCAAGAGATTGAGGTAGAAAAGGCAGTGAGGAGTGCTAGATTCATTATCATCAGAGTTTGTGCAGTAAATCAGGTCCTGTCAAAAAGTCAATGAGAGAGTCTGGGTTAAAGAGGGTCCATCAGCAAGAAGGGGAGGTAAAGTAAGGGCAGTAGAGTGGTGACGACGTTGGAGGTAAATTCTGCATGCACATTGATAGAGTAGGCAGTCCAACAGAATGTGGCTAACAGACACTGGGACCTGACAATTCTCAGAGTGGAACAGGGCACCTCTCCATGAAATACCCATGAGTAAGATGAGTGTGGCCGATGCGAAGATGGGAGAGAGTAGTCTCCCATCCTCTACATCGATGACAAGATGGCCAGAACCCTATACTCGGTTTAATAGACTGTAGTTTGTTATGGAGCAGATCAGACCAACACTGTTGCCAATGGGTGCAAAGGTGCATAGTAATTACAGCAAAATTGTCTGTGAAAGGAACACCTCTATATGAAACTGGGAGGTCTTGTACTGCTGAGTGTTCAGCAGTGTCTACCTGTTCATTGCCCTGTATGTCAACATGACCAGGGACCCAACAAAAAACAATATCTTTGTGCTTGCTAGAGATATGATGTAACCAAAGTTGGATACGAAGAACCAGGGTATGAGGTGGATAAAATTTTCGTATAGCCTGCAAAGCACTAAGAGAGTCTGAAACGACCACAAATAGTGACACAGGCATAGATGCAATACGGATAAGTGCTACGAGAATGACATACAATTCAGCCGTAAAAATGCTAGCCAACAACAATAAATGCCCTCACATGACACTGTCCGGAAACACTGCTGCAAATCCGACGCTGTCAGAAGACTTAAAACCATCAGTGTACACTGCGATGTCATGAGAATGAGATCGGAAGTGGTTAAGAAAAGGAGAGCGAGAATCCACTGTAGGCAGATGGGCTTTCATACATGGCAGTGGGAAGGAACAGACACAAACTGTTGGAACTTCCCAAGGGGGTAGGGAAAAGTGAGATGCTACATGAACATAGAAAGGTGGTAACTGAAGAGAAGACAAGAGCAAATGTAGGTGAAGAGAAAAGGGATGGAGTAAACAGGGGCGACAAACAAATAAAGAATGTCTACTAACATCAGTGACTATCCTATATGTATATGGAAGGATTGTGGAGGTCATGAGAGTGAACATAATAGTGAAGGCAATGAGCATCACAGCGATCGGTCAAGGATGGAATATTCGTCTCTGCATAGAGGCTCTCAACTGGTGAAGATCGAAAAGCAATGAGGCATAAATGTAATCCCTGGTGATGGATGGGATCAAGGCTAGAAAGAGTTGCAGGAGAGGCCGCTAATAAATATGGTCGCCGTAACCGAGTTTCAATAAAATTAGGGGCTGAATATAGCCGAAGGAGAGTGCTATGATCAGCTTCCCCCCCTAAGAAAGATGAGCGAGGGTTTTAAGGACGTTCAAACGGCTACGATAAGTTGCCTTCAGAGAGGTAATGTGAGATTTCCAGAATAACCTATGGTCAAACAGAAGGCTGAGAAACCTGGCCGTATCATGTTCTGGGATACTTGAGCCATATAGGTACAATGGATGATCAGAGACGACTGAACGTCTGGTGAAAGTAACTTGGTGAGTTTTACTACTAGAAAATTTAAACCCATGAGTGGTGGCCAAATTGGAAACATGATTGACCGCATGCTGGAGAGAAATGGCAATGAGGTGATAGTCAGCGCCGGCACAACTATAGCAAAGTCATCAACATATAGCAATGACGAAATATTGGATGGAAAAATAGATGCCAGATCATTTATAGCAAGGAGAAAAAGTGTTGTGCTCAGAACACATCACTGGAGGACACCTTCAGCTTGGACAAAGTCCGGGGAAAGCATATTATTAACCCAGACATGGAAATGCCTTTCAGTTAAGAAGTTCTTAAGGAAAAAGGGTAGATTACCTCAGAGGCTTAACCCTTTGACTGTTTCGGACGTATATATACGTTTTACGAGCCAATGTTTCGGACGTATTTATATGCCTAAATTCTAGTGGCTTCAAATGAAGCGGGAGAAAACTGATAGGCCTACATGTGAGAGAATGGGTCTGCGTGGTGGGTGTGCACAGTATGAAAAAAATTGGGGACCCAGTGGTGCATTGTGGGAGCGCCATGTTTGTAGTCCTTGTTCACGATGCCAGGCGGTAAGAAGTACCTCACTCCCCGGCGAATTGGAGGCCTTCTCTTCCCAAGTGATAGTTCTAACAGTGATGGAAGTGCCAGTGAAAGTGAATTCCATGGTTTTCAAAAGGGTGTGACCGAAAGCAGTGCCCAGGATAACATAATTAGTGATGAAAACCCAGATGACCCACAACCGTCCACATCTGGTGCTGGGCCGTCTCATTCACGTTCACCTGTACCAGAACGAAAGAGGAAACTATTTCAACGTGTAGAAGACTCTGATGTGAGCAGTGTAAGTGATGATGACAGTGATTTCAAAGCTATTGAAAGCAGTTCTAGTGGCGACAGTGAGGGAGATTATTCTCCAGTGAAGCGGCAGTATGTACGACGCAACATGCGTTCTGGTAGTGTGCCATATGCTATTCCAAGGAAAAGGAGTAAATCTCGGAGTACATCTCTTGGCCCTACACCACGAATTGATAGTGAAGATGACGATATTGTTACAATGGGGATGCGTAATGTGCGTGGGGCAGGTGGTGGTAGTGGTGGTGTTGGCGGTGGCATGAGTCATGTGCCACCACGAGCGGGCCACGCTGCTAACTCAGCACAACCACCATCAACCACCCCCACACTTCCACAACCTGCACAACCACAACCTGCACAACCACAACCTGCACAACCACAACCACCTGTCAATATCCAGTACGCACCAGCAGACCGCATCTGGGATTGGCAGCAAGGTGACAATTTTGTTCCCAATCCCCATGACTTTGATGAAGCACAAAGTGGAATACGGCCATCGTGTACACTTGGGAACAAAGCTACTGAACTGGAATGCTTTCAGTTATTCTTCGATGAACCCCTGATGGACATTATTGTCAGGGAAAGCAACACATACTATGAGTACACCATGGCAAACACATTTCTTTCACCAAATTCACGGCTACACCAGTGGAAGGACACAACTGTGGCAGAGATGTACTTGTTCTTTGCCACAATAATGCTTATGCCACATGTTTATAAGCACACTGTCACCACATACTGGTCGACAGAACGCCTGATTTCAACCCCAGGTTTTAGTGATATTATACCAGTGAATCGTTTTTTGATACTGTTGCGTATGCTTCACTTTTCTGATAAAACCAGGCCTGACAGAAACGACAGGTTATATAAGATCAGGAATGTGTTCATGTACCTGAAACAAAAATGCTGTATGTATTTTTATCCCTTCAGGAAGCTTGTTATTGATGAGTCTTTGATTTTGTTCAAAGGTAGACTGTCGTTCAAGCAGTATATACCAAGCAAGAGGAAACGCTTTGGTATAAAGTTATTTGTACTGTGTGATTGCAAAAGTGGTCTGGTTCTGGATCTAATTGTGTACACTGGCAGTAATACATTGAGAGATACCATGAAGTTATTGGGTATCTCTGGTGATGTGGTTAGAACAATGATGGAACCATATCTTGGTAAGGGGCATATATTATATACTGATAACTGGTACACGAGCCCTTTACTCAGTGATTTCTTGCGAGTGAACATGACAGACGTGTGGCAGTGCGTGCAAATCGTAAACATATGCCTAGGTTTGACGCTGGCACTCGTAGAGGTGAAGTGCAGGTGTTTGCTGCCAATGATATCATGCCATTTCGGTGGCAAGACAAACGTGATGTCACATTGTTGACATCAGTTCATAGACATGAAATGGTAGACAGTGGAAGACAGAATAGAGAGACCAATGAACCCATTCTAAAACCTGCAGCTGTGATGGACTACAACCTCAATATGCGCTTAGTGGACAAATGTGACATGCAGATTGGGTTTGCTGATTGTGTACGCAAAAGTTATAAGTGGTACATAAAACTCTTTTTCCATCTTCTTGACATTTCCATGCTGAATGCTTATAACATGTACAAGTTGAAGACCAACAACAAACCCAAATATGGTGAATTTTGCTTGTCAGTCATCAGACAAATAATATTCAAGTACCAAGGAGCAACACCTGCAATAGACCAGCGCCCACGGAATTATCAACACATTCCCTCTCGTCTGAGGCCTGGTGATCACTACCCCATACAAGTGCCTGCTACTACTCTCAAGAAAAATGCTCAGAAGAGGTGTTTTGTCTGTAAATATAGCACAAAACGCACACAAACACGCAGAGACACTCGTTTTATGTGTGAGGAGTGTAAAGTACCACTGTGCATATACCCATGTTTCAAAGAGTTCCACAAGCTGCAGGAGTTCTAGGAAAGTGTTCAGTGAGTGTACATATGTATATATATTATAGAACAATAGTAATGAAAATTTTTTGTTGTTGTTTGTGTAAACAAGTTTTGTAAACAATATAAACATACTAATGTTTGTGCAATTATTGTGGTGCAAACAACAAGTGTATATATATACATTGCACCTTACTGTGGTCTCACAGGCCACATAAGTTACATAAAAAAAGAAAATAGTGAAAAAAACAAGAAATCTACGAATGGAAGTAAACAGAAGTTTACCGAGTCAGCGGAATTCGCCGCTGTTGCCATATGCAGCTCATATTCTGCCAACTTTACGCCTCCATATCTCGGTAAGTACTGATCGAAAAATTTGTTTTTAGGCTTAAAACAATCAGCAAAATAATCCAAACATTTTGGTAAGAAAAAATAATTTTTTTTTTTTTTAGTATTTCCCGACATAGAATGACAGTTTCAGAAAGGGGTCTCCGACAGTCAAAGGGTTAAGGAGTGGGCCTGGCCCAAGATATTATACCTCCAAGTTGTGTCATATGCCTTCTCAAGGTCAAAAAAGATGGCGATAACTGAGTGGTTTTTGGTAAAGGCATTACGAACATACGTATCCAAGCATAGTAAGGGGTCAATGGTAGAACGGCCCTTACGAAAGCCATATTGACTAGTGAAGAGACTATTGTGAGTCTCTAAATACCATGTCAAACATCTATTTACCAGACATTCCATCACCTTGCAAACTGCACTGGTAAGAGCAATGGGATGGTAGTTGGAGGCATCATGTCCTGTAGTACCCGGTTTGCAGAAAGGGATAACAACGACAGATTTCCACAGCTGGGGAAGAACTCCTTGTGAGAAAATATGATTAAATAGTTGTAAGAGGACTGCAAGGGCTGACTGATGTAAATGCTGAAGCATACGAATGTGAATGGCGTCAGGCCCAGCTGCCGATGATTGGCAAGCGGAGAGTGTTGCCTCCAGTTCCAGAAGGGTAAAAGGTACATTATAAGATTCTTCTCTGATAGAAGGAAAGTCTAAGGGCCCTAACTCTCTGGCAGACTTTGAGGAAAGAAACGAAGGGCATAGATGGTGCCTCTGAGAAATATGGACCAAATGATTACCAAGTTCGGTGGCAACGTCAAGAGGGTTTGCTATATCGACACCGGCAACCCGAAAAATAGGAGCAGGGTTGGGGGAGTATTCACCACTCAGTTTCCATACTTTTTTCCTGACTGCGCTCATAGAGGAAGCCGAAGTGATGGTAGAAACATAATCCCGCCAGCAAGTGCGTTTAGCGTCACGGATGACAAGGCGAGTGACCACTCTCTTATGCTTAAAATCAAGGAGTCTCTCTGTGGTTCAGTTGTACCAGTACCTGCCCCACGCAGTGTGTTTCAAACGTACTGCCCGAGCACAAGCAGGAGACTACCAAGGCACGCACTTCTGAGAATGCTTGCCCGAGGTTTGGGGTATAGAAAGTGAAGCTGCGGTTAAGACTGAGGTCGAGAAGAGGTGTAAAATCTCATCAGTGGAGGATGATGAATGACCCTCATTAAAAGCAGTTAGACGCGCATAAAGGTCCCAGTTTGCCTGGTCAAATTGCCAGCGTGGGTTATGAGGTAGTGAATACGAAGAAGTAAGGAAGATTGGAAAATGATCGCTGTCATGCAAGTCCGGTAGGACAGACCAGGTGAAGTCTAGTACAGTTGAGGACGAGCAGACCGAGAGATCGATGCAAGAGAAAGAACGAGTACGAGGATCAAAATGGGTGGGAGTACCCGTATTTAAAACATGGAGGGGGAGAGAAGCAAAAAAAGCCTCTAACTGAATGCAGTGGGAGTCACAGTGAGACCCCCCAAAGAAAATGGTGGGCATTAAAATCGCCAAGTAACAGAAGTGGTGGAGGTAAGGAACTAACAAGAAAGGCAACATCTGGGATAGACAATGCCCGAGAAGGAGATACAAAGAACAGATTGTATACCACTTATTCAAGTGGATACGGGCTGCAGTGTAATGCAGCAAAGTATGAACAAAGAGCTGACAGTATGGAATATCAGTGCATATAAGAAGGGCACTTTCATTAAAGGTTCCATCGGAAAAAGGATCCGATGAATATAATAAATCATAGCCCGAGATGGGATGGATAACAGTGGAGTGTAATTTGGGTTCTTGTAAACAAACACCAACAGGGAAAGACTGGGAGAGCAACACCTGAAGCTCACCCCGGTTACTTCTGAGGCAGCGGATATTCTACTGCAAATAAGCCATGATTTGTAAATAGAAAGATACAAGAAATCTGCAGGTAAAGATATCTACGGACTAGAAGGGTTGGAAAAGTCCACATGTGGTGGCAGCAGGAAACGTTCAAGTAGCAAAGAAATAGGACGCTGCAAAGAAAGGATTTGTGCAGATGGAGAAGAGGAAAGAGGAGGAACAGGAGGTGGATCGGTGTCCATCAATGGTCTAGTCTCATCAATATATTCTGAGATAGCTTCAAGTGTTTCGGAAGACAAGGACGTTGTATGGGAGACAATATTGGAGATGGAAGAAGGAGGGTGAGTAAAGATTGGGGTGACAATGGACTGTATCAAAGTAGGGGGATATGAAGGTGAGAGGGAACTGGAGAAGAAGCTTGGGAGGGGACAGGAGAGGAAGCAACCTGGGAGGGGGCAAAGGAGGAAGGTACAATACGAGGAGGAGGGTGAACCTCCACACTTGTAACAGAGCCAATTAGAGGTGAAGAACCAGGTACAAAAACCGGAATGAAAAAAAATGTGGAGGTATAAGAAGGGAAGGAGATTTGAGCATTGGACTTCTGAGAAGTAGAGGGGTGATGGGGAGGTGTTGTACGAGGTCTTGTAGACACCGGAATTTGTGATTGAGAAGATGAAGAAGTGAGAACATAATGAGGTGTTGAGATAGGGACCTGAGTCCAGGACAGCAAAAGAATTAGAAACAGGGGTGACTGTGGAAGGGGTGACCACAGAGGAGGCTGCAGAAGTTGAGACCCCAGAGGTGGGGGGACATTTAGTAACACGAGAATAAGAAATACGAGGAAGTCTCCCTTGGAGGCATAGATGAGGGACTGTCATAGCATAGGGGAAACCTTCGGCCTCTTTGAGACAACGGATTTCTCATTCATTTAAGTAAACTTGGCAATTGCGAGAGTAAGATGGGTGGGCCTCATGACATTTAAGGCAAGAGGGAGGTAGACTACAAGACGTACAGTGGACCCCGCGAGTATTGGCCGTAATCCATTCCAGGAGCTAGGCCTCAACTCGAACTGGCCGAAAGTCAAATTAATATTTCCCATAAGAAATAATGTAAATACAATTAATCCGTTTCCACCCAAAAATATTCACCAAAAATTCATTTTTTTAAAGAATAAATACTATAGTTTTACATACAGAAACAATGAGAAATAAATAAAAAGCACTAATTTTAATGGATAAATGAACATTTGAATCAGTTTTACCTTTATTGAAGACTCTTGTTGGCATATGAGAGAGGCAGGAGAGTTTGTTTGGAAGCAGGACAAGATAGCCCTTAAATACGACACTAATATAAACTCTACAGCTTATTTATCTATCACAATTCATCTAATATGACATAATAAACAATATTAACCCTTTGACTGTCGGAGGCCCCTCTCTGAAACTGTCATTCTATGTCGGGAAATATTTGAAAAAAAAAATTATTTTCTTATCAAAATGTTAAGATTATTTTTCTGAT
>WNWK01039403.1:0-17469 GCA_009830355.1 Cherax destructor
CAGGATGTATAGGGGGTGCACAAAAACTACCCCGGTGGCAAAATCTAATCAAACCCTAATAATGGAGCCTTCATCAGTTTTGGTAATTTATCTTCAGTTTTTCCCCGGGACCCCCCTGTTTACTATCTACTGGGGTTTTTATTTTGAACACTTTTTTTTGTGTGTCCTTGTCTACCCCCCTTTTCCCCCATCATTTTTTTCCCTAGGCTCCTGCCCCTCTTCTGGTCACCATCATTTATTTCTCCCTTCTTACAGTTACTTTTCACCATTTGAACATCTGTCCATGGGCGAGACCATCTGGCCCAGATTTTTTTTTTCCCCCAACTGTTATAGAATGCTGTCATTTTTTTTATGAAGTCCGTTTTGGGATGTTGTCATCTTTTAATATCGATTTTTTTTATTCCACAGTTGGTTTTTTTTTGGGGGCCCCCCCAAAAAAACTTCCCCCTTTTTTAAAATTTCGTGTAGTAGTTTTTTGAATGCTGCACAAGGGGGGGGCAGCATTTACCACAGAAGTTGCATGTAATCCACCCGGGGGAACGTTTTTTTTTTTGGGTTTTGCATACTCCCGGGTTTCATGATTGTTTTTTTTGGGGTTTTACGGGTATTTTTACTAATAGCTTCCCTGAAGTTGTGATCCATCTATTTGTATGTTCTTTTTTTTTTTGCATGTGTAAGTGTTTAAAAATCTTACCACTTTAAGTTTTTTTATTGTTTTTTTTGAGGGGCCCCCAAAACTCTGCCCAAATTTATAACCCGGTCGAGGATACCATTTTTTGAATCCGGTCGGGGGTTTTCCCTTTTATTTCTTGGATCTGTTTTAATCCAGTGTCATTTTTTAATGAACCCGGGGGATTATTTAAACCCCCAAAGACCATTTAAAATTTTTTTAAAAACAGAGTAATAATGATCAGTATGAAAAAAAAGTATAACTTGGTGTTGGAAAAAAAACTGGTTTTTCTGGATTTCAGGGGGTTTTACAAAAAAAGTATAAGGTATTAACTTTAGAAGGGGGGTTCAGTTTCCCATAAGGACTGCGTCGGAAAAAAAAAACCCCTTGAATAAAAATGACAACATTTCCCTTTAATGTCTTTTGGGGGACAGGCCACCCAGTCCCCCAAACCCCAGATCTGAGACTGAACCTCTGCAAAGTGTGGACCCCCCAAACCCCCCCTGCAAATGATTCTGGTGATCCCAGAGTGCCATCACACAAACCAATTGTGGAGGAGCTCCCAAAACCCTGCTAGCACATGGAACTACTGATAGTTTACCACCCATCCCATGCCTCCACCTGAATTAGGGGATGTTTCACCCCTTTCCCAATACAAAATTCTCCAAAAGTCAGGGGACGAACACTTTAAACCCCCCCGGGAAGCTGGAGATAAGTCAGATGAAAGGCCCCACCCGCAATGAATGATGAGGGTAGTCATGTCAAAACCCAACAAAGAGCACTGTTTTAAACCCAAAGGGCCCCCTTTTAAGGGGAAAGGTGTTACAGAAAGAACTAAGTCAGGTGAGCCTTCCTCTGGAAGGCTTTTTGTTCCCCTGACCTTCCTCAAATTATAACAAACTTGGGGAAAAAAAATTAGCCCTTGAACTTTTTGGACAAGTTTAATAAATATATGTAGTCAAGATGATGCTCCGGGAATGCGTTGATGATGTCAAAAGTGCATCAACAATCTCGGTTAAATTTTCCCAAGCCTTTGGGAAGAAAGAAGAAAGACTCTTGGAAAATTTCCTTGGAACTTCCCCCCCAAAATTTTCCGAAAATGCTTAAAAATAAAAAAAAATAAGGTAAAAAATTTTGCTTTTCCCCCTTTTAATGTCTGCACACTGTAGGCAAAGCATAAAGTCTTACCTTTTTATGAACAAGAGATTGAATAACTCACTACAATGGATAGATTACAAATTTTTCATAGAACATTGTTTTATTAGGAAGCGGTTGCCTGATTCCCATCATTTATGCAACCAAAATATTGATGTCATCTTTTTGGGGAAGAGACTGAAAAAAGGGGTACCTCCCCAAAGTTGTCGGGGTATGCGCTTATAACCTTTAAAGGGCAAAACTTTGGGGTGATGTCAAAAAGAACTTGCCACATTCACCCCTTTCCCTGCAGGTGAGTAAACATGCATATCATGGTGTCAGAGTATCCCGGGGTTTTTCCATAAACTTTTTTTTAAACTTTAGCCCCACAAAACCCGCTTCGCCCCGATGTTTTTTAGATCCTAATAGAAAAACCCACCCTCATATTGGGATTTTTAAAGCCAGACAAAAGAATATTTGGGAGGTCTATAACAAACCCAATGGGAAATAAACTAGTAAAATTTTTTAAAAGAGCATGATAATGCCGTATTGTAGGCACTCGAGCCCACTCACATTTTTGGGGGTCTGTCCGGCCTTGGATTTTACATCATATAATGCATGACTCTGTCATGTTGTGATCTTCTATCTGATCATTTCCCCCAAAACTCACAACTGTCAATCTTGATCATATCTCAACAACCGGGGGCAAAACAGAAGGAGGCTTATTCTCCCCCAGAACACAAAAAAAATTTTTTTAACCACTTGGATCAATGATATAAAGATTATGAGCCCCTGGCACACAAAAATTCAATGATGATCTAGTTACCGCTATTGAACTGGGTCACAGATCAAGTGGGCGGGGAAAAAACAAAAACCTTCCACAAAAATGACAAAAAAAACAAAAAAATTAAAAGCCCCCCCCTCCCAAACCCCAAAACATGCAGCTAGGAGGTTTTTTAAACATACCGTGAGTGTAGAACCCCAAAACCTTTTTCAGAACATTTCCCAAACTCCCTAACAAACAAAAAAATGAAAGCAAAAACTTAGGGGAACAGGAATGGGGAAAAAACCCTTAGTGGTTAAATAGGTTACCCTTTAAGTCTGGCATGGAAAGGTATAAATAAAATAACCAGGAAAAAAAACTGGCAATGTTGCTCATCCCTTTCCATTAAAAAAACAAATGACCTCATAAATGACTGGCCCCCAAAATTTTTATGAAAACCCCCTCTCATATAAGAAAATTTAAAAAAGTGCTTCTGAAGAAATGTTGAAACTGGTTAAAATTTTTTTAGCCAAAATATTGTGGGGGGAAACCCCTTCAAATAAAAAGATAACCATTAATAAAAATCATCAACTGCTCCTGGAGAGGATGGTATAACCTATGATATTCTCAGAACTTTAAGGCAGGGGCCCAATAATCCTTTTTTTGGCACTGTAAAAACCATTACATTGAGGGGGTTCTTCCTACTTCCGGGGCCAATAGTCTCTTTTTGGGGCCCTTTCCCCAAGCCCCAACAGCCTGATAATTTTTGACTGATCCCCTTAACTAGCTGTCTTTGTAAATTTTTGGAAAAAGATACTTAAAAATGTAATAGAATCAGACAAATTTCCCCCCCCCTCTTGGGTTCATAAAAGGGGAAAAGTGTGCAAATTGTTCCACCTTTCTTACCGCACCCCCTACTATTTTTTTTCCACATTTCTTGATCAAAAAACTGCATTTGATATCTGAACAGAACTGTTTTACCCATGAACCCCCCAAAAAAGAATATTTGGAAAACCTCTCTTTCGGGGTAATGGGGTCCTGCCAAACATTCCCCTGTCCTCCCCGGGTTTAGAACGGTCAAAGAAATGTCCCTAGGTACACCCGGGAGGGTTCTCAGTCCCATGCTATTTAATATTCATTAATGTTTTTAAATGCTCTCCTTTTCACCTAAACATATACCCATAATTTATGCTGATGACATCATGATCCATACAACAGGGCATAAAAGATGAGTCCCCGTTCTTAATGAAGTTCAACAATTTTTTAATCGACTAGGCCTCGTAATATTTTTTTTAAAAAAACAAAGATTTAAAAAAAAACACATCCTCCCCCCATCTATTTGCGGGAAAAAAAAATTTTATTTTTAAAAACTTACAGATATCTTGGTGTAGATGCCCCTTAACAAATCTACTATACCACAACTAAATAAAAAATGCAAAGATGGGACTAAACCCTTTTAAAAATTGTTGCTGGCTCCCAACAGGGTAATGTGAGAATCACGAAAAATGTACATACCCTTTTTTAAGTCCTTAATTGATTATGCTCCCCCATGTTGATATTTGCCGAGAAATTCTCCGACCCTTGGAGTTAATGAAAAAAGAACTCTCAGAATTATTCTTGGCTGTCCCAAACTAAAAAAGGGTTTTTAAATAAGGAAGGGGTTTTTTTTCTAGTATCAGGTAGGTTTTTTTTGGATTAACCTTTTTTGGGATTGAATGAAAAAATGAACCAGACATTGTCACAATGAATCTTACTAAATGCCCCGGGAAGTAAATACTCCAAATCTAAATGGATTGGAAAAAAAAAATTTTCATTAATTTTTTCAACCTGCATGAATTGTATCTTTAGGCAAAAAAAGGGGTTTCACCCCCCCATGGAAGATGTGTTCATTTAATATCACATACCTGCAAGCCCCCCCCAAAAAAGCTCATTTGGGTAACCCTTCCTTAAATCACTTTTTAAAAAAAAATGCTAAAAATTTTTCGCCTACCTGGTAGTAATAAGTTATCTCAAGTTATATACACTGATGGATCTAAACAGGAGTCTTCTGGCAGGGCTGCATCTTCTGGTTACCTCCCAGTTAAGAAAAAAAAATTTTTTGCCCTTTGGGGATAAAAAACCTGGGGGTCTACACGGGCAAAAATTTTTTTCCCAATACAAAAATCTTTGCACTGAGCGCTCTTCATCATTACTGTTTTATTTTCATTGGGAATTTGACTCATATAATGACTCTAACAGCATGCTCATTGGAGAACCGGTATAGATACTCAAAATCCGGGACAAAGGGGAATTTTAAAAAACAATTGCTATGGTTCCGTCCCCATTATTACTCCTTCATGATAAAAAAAATATGTTAGCCAAGAAGAGCACCCTAAGGAGAATGAGAAAAAACCTTTTTGGGGGATCTGTGTCTTTTCATTAGGGGAAAAAAATTTTTTGGGAAAAAAAATTTAAAATGATATTAGGAAAAGAAGAAGCCCCCGGGGTCTATAACCCACTTTTTGATAACATGAACGTAGATAAAGGTTTTTGGGGGAACCAATTTAACAGACTGACTGATTTGTATGGCCAGGCTTAGGGGGGCCAAAAAAATTCTGGGTTTTTGGGGGGGGCCGATGTGATCAAACTTTTTAAAAATTTTTTGGGTCAGGCATATGGTCACTGTTTTAACACTATTTTGAATTGTCCACTTATTGGGAATATGAGATAGACAGTATAATAACCTATGTGACATGTCAAGATATCTTTTTTAGTGAAAGGGGGATACCACTTTTTAAGCAAATTTCCCCTTTTTTTGGGAACGAAAAAATGAACTGTAGATATAAACCCAAAAATTAATTTCCCCCAAAGGCACATTCATGAAACCCCATGATAATGGGACAGATGGGCATGTTTGGGGAGAACTTCAATTGAACAGACTGGGCTGATGTTGTAGTGGGGCCCGGGAGGGGGCTCAGGTACTTCTGACAGTTTGGGGCACAGATGATGATTTAAAAAAATGAAATTATGGATCAGGCATATGGTCACTGTCTTGAACATTGAATTTTCCACTTATTGAGTTAGTTTGATATCTTTATTATCACCCCATACCCATCCTGTGGGCTAGTCAAAAAATTTCAGAGGTACATAATGGGTCCCGGGACCCCCAAAATTTGGGTAGCGGCAAGTTACAAAAGGGAATGAACTCAGATGGTCACAACCCTGACAAGTTACAAAGGTATTTGCAGATTCAGAGGTTTTATGGGGGGGAGAGGGGGCCCCCCAAATTTTTTGCTGGGAAAAATTTTAAAAAGGTAATTAATTCAAAAATTACAAGGTAAAAATCATGTGTTTTATTACGTCTGAATGGTTGCACTCATGAACAAATTATAAAACAATGAGGGGCTATTATTACCCCAGCCACAACTGTAATGAGTTATTGGTAAATTTTTAAAGGGGGGCACACACACACATATACATATAACATACATATATACACATACACACCCTACATGTATATAAAACACAACACAAAACATGTCTGGTGGTCTGGGGGGTAACTCCGTTTCACCCCCGGCCCCATTCCCCGGGGGGGGAAAAAATTTTCTGTTTTAAAACACCCCCTTTTCATTTTCCCCAGCAGCAAATAGGACCCAGGTTGTTATCGACTGGTGTTTTGCACCCCCGGGCAAGATTAAGGGGGCCCCAAAGGAAATAAGACAGACAGTCCCGTGACACTGACTTTCTTGGGGTTTTTCCCGGGGGGGCCCTGGGGTTAAAAAAAAAAGAAAACTTATTAAAACATCCCCACACACACACACACACACAGTGTCAATGCTTTATTTACAGGGGGGAAAGTAGGGTATTTTTTTTAGAATGGTCTGTAATATACCACTGTGGGGTAAAATACGGGAAAAACTTTTAACACGAATATAGTCTCTAATTTTTTAAAAATTTTTTTGCACTTTGACTAAGACGCAGGGTGTGACAATAATCCAACTGGCAAAATTACATCTTGTTTGGTCACATCTGGTGGTGGTGATTTAACCTGCCCCAAAAAAACTTAACCCCGACGGAGGCGGGGGGGTGACATCCAAAAGTCTGCTTATTTTGTTGGATGCCCATCTTGATACCCATCAATTGCACAACCCAGGACAGCATGGGTTTAGAGCAGGCCGCTCCTGTCTGTCCCAACTACTGGACCACTACGATAAGGTCCTGGATGCTCTAGAAGATAAACAGAATGCAGATGTTATATACACAGATTTTGCAAAAGCCTTTGACAAGTGTGACCATGGTGTAATAGCACACAAAATGCGTGATAAAGGAATAACAGGAAAAGTTGGTAGATGGATCTATAATTTCCTAACACGTAGAACACAAATAGTAGTAGTCAACAGAGTAAAGTCTGAGGCAGCTACTGTGAAAAGCTCTGTTCCACAAGGCACAGTACTTGCTCCCATCCTATTCCTCATCCTCATATCAGACATTGACAGGGATATAAGCCACAGTGCTGTGTCTTCCTTTGCAGATGACACCCGAATCTGTATGACAGTGTCCACCGTTGAAGACACTGCAAGACTCCAAGCAGACATAAACCAAATCTTTAAATGGGCTGCAGAAAACAATATGAAGTTCAATGATGAGAAATTTCAATTACTCAGATACGGAAAACGTGAAGAAATTAAAATCTCATCGGAGTGCAAAACTAATTCCAACCACACAATAGAGCGAAAAACTAATGTCAAAGACCTGGGAGTGATCATGTCAGAGGATCTCACCTTCAAGGACCATAACAATGTAGCAATTGCATCTGCTCGAAAAATGACAGGATGGATAATGAGAACCTTCAAAACCAGGGATGCCAAGCCCATGTTGACACTTTACAGATCGATTGTTCTATCTAGGCTGGAATATTGCTGCACACTAACTGCACCTTTCAAGGCAGGGTGAAATTGCTGACCTTGAAAATGTGCAGAGAACCTTCACGCACGCATAAGTGCGATAAACCACCTCAACTACTGGGAACGCTTGAAGTTCCTAAACCTGTACTCTCTAGAACGCAGGCGGGAGAGATACATTATTATATACACATGGAAAATTCTCGAGGGCTTAGTACCAAACTTGCACACAAAAATCACTCCGTACGAAAGCAAAAGACTCGGCAGGCGATGTAACATCTCCCCAATGAAGAGCAGGGGTGCCACTAGCACGTTGAGGGACAACACAATAAGTGTGAGGGGCCCAAGATTGTTCAACTGCCTCCCAGCATACATCAGGGGGATTACCAACAAGCCCCTGGCTATCTTCAAGCAGGCACTGGACAGGCACCTCAAGTCGGTACCTGATCAGCTGGGCTGTGGTTCGTACGTTGGACTGCGTGCGGCCAGCAGTAACAGCCTGGTTGGTCAGGCTCTGGTCCAACATGAGGCCTGGTCACAGACCGGGCCGCGGGGGCGTTGACCCCTGGAATTCTCTCCAGGTAGACTCCAGGTAGATACGCAATTATACTTATTTTATAAATTATCAACCATAACTTTTTACCATGTAGTCTAGAATTAAGTAGTCCTAAGAATGCCCGCAATGCACAGCATATTAGGGGCTTTTGGCATGTACATCTCATTAATAACTTTGTAATAACTATGTAATAACTATGTATAACTATGTCTACCATGTATCATTGTACCATGTCTCAATAAAGTATTATTATTATTATTATTATTATTATTATTATTATTATTATTATTATTATTATTATTATTATTATTATTATTATTATTATTATTATTATTATTATTATACCTGCTGTCCCTGTCCCTGTTCACCCATCAGTAAAATGGGTACCTGGGTGTTAGTCGACTAGTGTGAGTCGCATCCTGGGACAAAACTGACCTAATTTGCTCGAAATGCTCAGCATAACAAAGGGCTTTCTATATAGTAGTATGTCACTGATGTCAGCTAGGCCTGTATACCGTGTACATGTACTTGTAGTAAATAAAGATATTATTATATTAGTATTATTATATTAGTATTATTATATTAAGTATTATTATATTAAGTGCTCAAAGAAAATAGTTTATCAAATATAATCTAGTACAAATATTGAAACTTATACCTCATGTATCCTTATGTGTTCCTTGTAACTCATCTAATGACCATATAATTTGTTATTGCAACACAAATTACTGATTTAATTTGTTTAATCTGATTTAATTAATTTTATAAATAAGACAAAAGTATAAAACTATTTTTCAAAAATGTCATGTCTAAACTATGTTCAAATTTCATAGCTTAAATACTCAACTATACTCATATTGTAAACTATTTACTAAAATTCTTACCATTTAGTTTTAAGTAAATTTTAAGTCTGCCCAAAATGCCCTGCATATTAGGGGCTTTTGGCATGTACACTTCATAACATCTCATAACCCATTGTAATTCTTTGTATCATGTCCAAATAAACTATTATTATTATTATTATTATTATTATTATAAACCCCAACATTACAGTCTTAACAATATACATCACAAAACTTCACATACACATGTGACTAAACAAATTACATAAATGACTCCTCACAAAGGTAAGCCCAAATGCTTTAACATATTTTGACAATAACTATTCATGGTTCACACAAAACCATCAACATTAACTTGCATCACCAAAAATTGTATATTACAAAATCCAACAAACACTATTACCTGGAGTTTACCTCTAGAGAATTCCAGGGGTCAACGCCCCCGCGACCCGGTCTGTGACCAGGCCTCATGTTGGACCAGAGCCTGATCAACCAGGCTGTTACTGCTGGCCGCACGCAGTCCAACGTACGAACCACAGCCCAGCTGATCAGGTACCGACTTGAGGTGCCTGTCCAGTGCCTGCTTGAAGATAGCCAGGGGCTTGTTGGTAATCCCCCTGATGTATGCTGGGAGGCAGTTGAACAATCTTGGGCCCCTCACACTTATTGTGTTGTCCCTCAACGTGCTAGTGGCACCCCTGCTCTTCATTGGGGGGATGTTACATCGCCTTCCGAGTCTTTTGCTTTCGTAGGGAGTGATTTTTGTGTGCAAGTTTGGTACTAAGCCCTCGAGAATTTTCCATGTGTATATAATAATGTATCTCTCCCGCCTGCGTTCTAGAGAGTACAGGTTTAGGAACTTCAAGCGTTCCCAGTAGTTGAGGTGGTTTATCGCACTTATGCGTGCGGTGAAGGTTCTCTGCACATTTTCAAGGTCAGCAATTTCACCCGCCTTGAAAGGTGCAGTTAGTGTGCAGCAATATTCCAGCCTAGATAGAACAAGCGATCTGTAAAGTGTCAACATGGGCTTGGCATCCCTGGTTTTGAAGGTTCTCATTATCCATCCTGTCATTTTTCGAGCAGATGCAATTGCTACATTGTTATGGTCCTTGAAGGTGAGATCCTCTGACATGATCACTCCCAGGTCTTTGACATTAGTTTTTCGCTCTATTGTGTGGTTGGAATTAGTTTTGTACTCCGATGAGATTTTAATTTCTTCACGTTTTCCGTATCTGAGTAATTGAAATTTCTCATCATTGAACTTCATATTGTTTTCTACAGCCCATTTAAAGATTTGGTTTATGTCTGCTTGGAGTCTTGCAGTGTCTTCAACGGTGGACACTGTCATACAGATTCGGGTGTCATCTGCAAAGGAAGACACAGCACTGTGGCTTATATCCCTGTCAATGTCTGATATGAGGATGAGGAATAGGATGGGAGCAAGTACTGTGCCTTGTGGAACAGAGCTTTTCACAGTAGCTGCCTCAGACTTTACTCTGTTGACTACTACTCTTTGTGTTTTACATGTTAGGAAATTATAGATCCATCTACCAACTTTTCCTGTTATTCCTTTATCACGCATTTTGTGTGCTATCACACCATGGTCACACTTGTCAAAGGCTTTTGCAAAATCTGTGTATATAACATCTGCATTCTGTTTATCTTCTAGAGCATCCAGGACCTTATCGTAGTGGTCCAGTAGTTGGGACAGACAGGAGCGGCCTGCTCTAAACCCATGCTGTCCTGGGTTGTGCAATTGATGGGTATCAAGATGGGTGGCGATCTTGCTTCTTAGAACCCTTTCAAAGATTTTTATGATATGGGACGTTAGCGCAATTGGTCTGTAGTTCTTTGCTATTGCTTTACTGCCCCCTTTGTATAGGTTGTATCCAGGGATCCATATTTCATTGTCCAAGTGATCCTTTATGTGGGTCTCTGTGAATGCCGCAAACATTGCATTTGACTCTGTAAGCAGTCCACGGATGTAAGGTATCTTGTTGTTTGTTGCTGGCTTTAGACCCTGTATATTTGCAAAGATGAATGTCGTTGGATTGGTGGTATGGGGGGGGGGAGTTTCCCGGCACTAATATCTGTTGTTCTGGAGTGGAGGCCATTGACTGTGGTTCCACTCCAGAAATTATTGTAGTTGGTGTACGATTTCTGTCATTTCCTGCCAGCTTTTCTTTCTTCCTTGCGCTAAAAAACCTCTCTCTCTCTGGAGTGGCTTTGGCTACCCAGGTTTTCCCATGGTCTGGAAGTTCTGTGTCGTCTTGTACCCTTTAGGTGGTGTGCCTGGCAATATAAGTTATAGCACTGTCTTTCCTGAACTGATGAGTGGCACATTTCAGGGTGGAAAAGCTTGCAGAAAGGGAGGTTGCATTTTCCTGTTGTCATATGGGCACGGCATTTTCTGGGGTGGTCAAAATTGCATGTCCCATCTGTTTTCCCAGAAATTCCATGCCTGCAGATACCAAATGCATAATATTTGCATAGGCCTGGTTTGTGTTTGCTTTGTTTTTTTGTGACTGTGTTCCCTAATGTATTCCCTATTGGTGCGTGTTTTCCTGTCTCATTTCTATCTTCAGCACTAGTGCTAACATCCCCTTTATGCACATATATGACATTAAACTGCCATACAAAGGCTTTCCTAAACTATAAAATAATAAAAAAACCCACTTTACTTTATTGTCCACCTGAAACAATACTCAGGCAAAAACATAATCCTTCTACATTAATCCCCGTTATGAAACATACATATGTGATACACCTTACATGGTATTTATATCATTAAGTCACATTCACATGTGACCAATAAAAAAATTAACCATACATTCTTCACAAAAATTAAAGCGCAACACGCTTAAATATATTTTGACCATAAACTAAATCATGTTTAACACAGACCATTCATCACAACATACATCACCTAAGGTTATACAAAGGTACATTACAAACTCCAACAACACTATTATACACATATATAACTGAGAACTTCCCAAACATAGGATGTCCTAACCTATAAAATTAAAGTTCAAAACCCCCACTTTATTTTACTGACCACCTGAACATACTATTCTGGCCAACATAACTCCTTGTCCACTAACCCCCTTTTACAAAACATACATATGTGATCCACCTTACATGTTATGTAAGAACAGCAACATTTTATAATAGGTATTTAAGGAATAATTCCAATAGATCAAAATTTAACTACATATTGTTGTTACCAACACAAGTCATTATACACAAAAAAAAAAAAAACTTCGCTACGAATGGTGCTATAACACCATTCTCACACCATAAACTAAAAGAGGTTAAATCTTTGCATAAACTAAACCTAATTTGGCAAATTACATACACATGAACAACCATGCCACATATAATGGTCTCGCCCATAAACATACAAAAGGAAACCAAAACTTTTGCTATTTACCATTACATTATCCCTACCAAAGCATTGTCGACATGACCAAAACCTTGTTTCACTAAACCATACAACTTACATCGTCACACAACCATGACGTTGAAAATCTCAATCCTAACTTGACCTATATTCATAAATTATACTCATACCAACAAACCAAAGATTGCAAAAATAACATAAGTTATACAAAGGCTGTTAAACATCATTAACCACCATCAAACCAAAGGAAACACTGCCACAACCTCAGGTAACCTATGCCCCCATACCCCTTAAAACTCACACTCAAAACCCAACCCCTATCACTACCAATCCCTCCCCAACCTCCGTAACCCACCCACCGTCATATCTCTGTAAACCTCCGGAAAACTCTGTCTCCAACTTCTACCGTAAATTACTTCATTCCTATATTTCGTTTTAACAAATACCGCAGCTAGAACCTTGACCATCACTACCCCTTCCACCTCTCTCATGCACCATATACGTATTATACAAATAGTCTAACATAATGTATGTTATAGCCCTACGTACGCCTTCCGGAAATTCACTCAGCTCTAAACTCAGAGCACGTAACACCGATACTTCCCCCACCAGCTCTACCTGGAGCTCATTACCTTTGGAACTTGTCATGATTGTGACCAGATATATTCATGTTTATCCGCAGTAACTTGTTCAGCTATCAAAACTTTGAGTCCAGTCTCTGACCAATTATAATACCTCTGTAATCTTTTTGACTACCGCCCACAGGATGGGTATGGGGTGCATAATAAATATATCAAACAACAACAACTTCCCCACCCCTATCCATCCCAATACCCTGTGCAACCATAATGCTACCAACTCCAGTCTTCTACAAAAATACACCGCATGAAATGCCGTCTCATATTCCCCACACTTCGGACAAACCCCATCTCTTGCAAACCCCACAATAAACAGTTGCCCCCTCGTAGCCAATATGCCGTGCAAAAACCTATAACCCAATTCCCTAACTCTCGGAGCCACCTTGACTGAACTGAACTGAATACTCTCAGGTAAGAGCCCTCAATTAGGCGAGTGTGAAGGGTGGACAGACGAAGAATAGATGATGAGAGGAAGATCTTGAGTCGGAGATAAAGAGCCAGGGCTAAACCCAGCTGCGTAGCGTTATGAGGCGATGAATGATGGCAGAATCGAAGACAGGGTGTGTGCAGTGCTCGCTGGCTCGTTGACATGTATAAATAACAAAAAAGGCACAATACCGTGGCTGGAACAATACACACACAACCCGCACATATATGTGCGGGTTGTGTGTGTTCGTTGACATGTGACTGGATCGTGACTGGCTGGGCATCAGGTGGGCGAGGCTCAGGTCGGGCAAAGTTCTGGGAGCAGGGTGTCAGCAGTGCTCGATGGTTTGTTGTCATGTGGCTGGATCATGTAGATGCTGGTTGAGCGTCAGGTGCACGGGAACTCTGGTCGAGGCATTTGAGGGGTTTTATTGTTTGGGGCGGATTATATTTCGTTTTACATGCTGAAAAATTATGTCAGGGGCTTCGGTCCTTAATTTTTTGAAGTCTCTCTTAGACATGTAATAAAGTTTGAATTTTCGGGTGGATTTCACTTGGGATCTACCTGGAGAGAATTCCAGGGGTCAACGCTCCCGCGGCCCGGTCTGTGACCAGGCCTCCTGTTGGACCAGAGCCTGATCAACCAGGCTGTTACTGCTGGCCGCACGCAGTCCAACGTACGAACCACAGCCCGGCTGATCAGGTACCGACTTGAGGTGCCTGTCCAGTGCCTGCTTGAAGACAGCCAGGGCTTGCTTGGTAATCCCCTGATGTATGCTGGGAGGCAGTTGAACAATCTTGGGCCCCTCACACTTATTGTGTTGTCCCTCAACATGCTAGTGGCACCCCTGCTCTTCATTGGGGGGATGTTACATCGCCTGCCGAGTCTTTTGCTTTCGTACGGAGTGATTTTTGTGTACAAGTTTGGTACTAAGCCCTCGAGAATTTTCCATGTGTATATAATAATGTATCTCTCCCGCCTGCGTTCTAGGGAGTACAGGTTTAGGAACTTCAAGCGTTCCCAGTAATTGAGGTGGTTTATCGCAGTTATGCGTGCCGTGAAGGTTCTCTGCACATTTTCCAGGTCAGCAATTTCACCCGCCTTGAAAGGTGCAGTTAGTGTGCAGCAATATTCCAGCCTAGATAGAACAAGCGATCTGTAAAGTGTCAACATGGGCTTGACATCCCTGGTTTTGAAGGTTCTCATTATCCATCCTGTCATTTTTCGAGCAGATGCAATTGCTACATTGTTATGGTCCTTGAAGGTGAGATCCTCTGACATGATCACTCCCAGGTCTTTGACATTAGTTTTTCGCTCTATTGTGTGGTTGGAATTAGTTTTGTACTCCGATGAGATTTTAATTTCTTCACGTTTTCCGTATCTGAGTAATTGAAATTTCTCATCATTGAACTTCATATTGTTTTCTGCAGCCCATTTAAAGATTTGGTTTATGTCTGCTTGGAGTCTTGCAGTGTCTTCAACGGTAGGGCACTGTCATACAGATTCGGTGTCATCTGAAAGGAAGACACAGCACTGTGGCTTATATCCCTGTCTATGTCGATATGGCTACTGGGATGGGATCAAAAGCAAATCTGGTTGTTGGAGGTAGGTTCGTGGGGGGTGGGCCGGGGGAAAGGGGGGGTGGATGTGTGTTGATAGTTAAAAATATGTGGGGTCTTTTTAGAAAATTAGTCAGTTGCAAGGGTTAAATTGAATTAGTGGTGAAAAAGCGCTAGGTAGGTTAAGTGGTTTCAGTCCGGAGGTAAGTTGTTAAAGAGCATGTGTGCTCTAATTTATAGTAAACTGTGGTTTGTGGCGATTTTTTATCCTCGGGGAGTGTGACAAAGAAGGTTGACGGAAGGGTTTATAGATCTTTGGGGAGCTATGGGGGGCCCCTTTTGGGGGCCCCCAGTCCCAGGCCTTTGACCATATCCCCCGTCCACAGGGGGTTGGGGGGTGCACAAAAACACCATTGGTGGCAAAATCAAAATTTTTTGGAGGCACTTTTTTGGCGCAAGTGGACAGCTGGGGTGGCCGGGGGGGGTGGGGGGTTGATACCATTGGAGAAGGCTTAAAGTAAAACGAAAAGGAATTTTTGAAGGGGGGGGGGCAGGGGGAGGGGGAGGTTAGGGGGGGAAGTCGTAGGTGGGTGGAAGGGTAAATTTATTGCATTGTGAGGATATTTTGAGATACCTTTCAGTTGTCAGGGTGCCATAGGGTGAAGGTGAAAAAGTTGGAGGGGGGGGGGGGAAAAAGAATGTGGGGGATCAGGGTTTTCCCCAATGAAAAATTAAATTGGTGTGGTATTGGATAAGGGCTTTACCACCTGGGGGCGGGAAAAGGGTATGGTTTTTTTTAGGCTTTTTTGGATCAAGGGAAATTTTGGGGAATGGGATAAAAGGGAGGTTGTGCCAAATGGGGGGGCAAAAACTGGATACGTTATTTTTTGGGGGGAGTTGGGGGGAGGGAATGGTTTAGTGGGGTTTTGAAAAGGGTAGGGGGGGGGGGGTTTGCAACCCTTAGGGATTAAGTTTGGGGGAGGCGTGCCCCGAGGATGTAAGAAGGGCGGGGGCATATTTAGTGGTGGGCATTTACATCTCGTGGTGCATAAAGGGGGAGGGGCTGTCCGTATTAGAGCTATGGCGGCGGGGTTTTTATAGGACAAATGTCGTAATCAAGAGGTGGCAGGGAAGGGGGTTTGGGGTTTTTTTTGGGTTATGGGGAACCCCACTGTTGCGTTATTTTTGGGGGGAAAGGGGTGAGGGCTAAAGAGGTATGTGGGATGGTTTTATTGGGGGAGTGTGGGGAATTAAAAATTCGTCTGGGTTTACCCCCACACAAAAAAATAATCTCCCAGGGGGTGGACCGACTAGTATAATTTTCGTTACCCCCGTTTTGGCGTGTGAAAACTTCCCCCCTCCTGGTCACATTTAAGGGGGGCCCCGATATTCTCCTCTAAAAACCCTCATCCTTTACCAGTTTATTAAAATGGTAACACCAATGGTTCGGATTGTTAAATTTTGTGAACTTATGGTTGAGGTCACTGATTGGGGGAAAGGGGGGAAAAAATACAACTTAATATCACTCACCCATGGGCCATTCTGTTCACTTGAAATCCCGTCATTATCATTCCCACCGTAAACCCCATTATCCCCAAAACCTATGGGGCCGACGGTTTTTAAGACAAAAGAGTACTTTTAGTGGGGGGAAAAACCATTCTTGTCGCTATTCTTCGCGGATTTGTGGTCCTGCCGGGGGGTTTTTCTTCCCAAACGATGATGTTGGTGGTTGTCCCGATGAGTCAAAAGAAGATTGACCCCTTTAACTCTCTTCCCAAAAAGACCGGGCGTTATTTAATGGTTTTGGCGGGAGGATTCAATCCTCTCCTAAACCCCTTATTAGAGTTTTCCAACACTTTAACCATTCACAGTCGGTTTAATGTCCCATTAATTTTCTCGTTAAATTGACCTTAAAAGTGTAAAAAGAACCATCGAATCGACGCACATTTGCCATCAACCCCCATACGGCGTCCCCCTTTTAACACATTAATTATTATTATAGCTTGGACTTAATTCCCCCATTATGCCCCGAATATTCACAAAATTACTATTGTGAAAGAGACCATTAACCGCATTTGGTGTAGTAAACGCCGTTTCCCCCTCCTTTTTTCCAGAGCCCCCCCGTTCACCTCGGATGATACCGCCTTGGGGGAGCCCCCAGGAAAACGCCCACCCGGGGCCCCCCAAAAACAACAAACATCGGCGATGGCCCAGCATGGCGTGTGGCTTCTTACACAGATACATTCGTGATGCAGTTCTGGGTTAAATATGTCCCAAAACTTACTTTCAGGACATATGCCTTACTCACCGTCCCGGCAGCGTCATTAGATGTATTTTTTTTGTTGCAGACATTACCCGGAATTTGTGTTCAATAAAAACCCAAAAAAGGCCGGTTTTTTCAAACAATTTATTGAACACAATATCCTGGGCTACCTGGTGGCGATTCTAGCTGCTACACCGCAACAGGGGGTTTTTGAAACCAAAGGTGATTCTGACCCCGTTTCAACGCTCTCAAAATGGAAGCACTGGTTTAAGACTTTCGAAAACCTTAGAGCCTTTCCTCAGGAAGATCTAGATAAACTAAGCCTGCTCATCAA
>WNWK01039404.1:0-17467 GCA_009830355.1 Cherax destructor
TTAGAACTGAGGCCTGGTCACAGACCGGGCCGCAGGGCGTTGACCCCTGGAACTCTCTCCAGGTAAACTCCAGATACAGTACACTACTGTATAAACATTTAAAAATATACCAGAAATGTTATAAATGGTGTAGAGGTAACATTAAAATAATATCAAAGATGGTTGACACAAACCCACTACCATTTTAGTATGCTCCTTGCTTAGTACGAACTCGTTTACCGACGTGGTCTTAGGAACGGAACTCTGTCGTTAAGTGAGAAGAGGCTGTATAATTATCAGAGTACAGTGGAACCTCGACTTATGTGTTTAATCCGTTCTTTGACCTAGCTCGTAACTCAATTTACTTGTATATCAAATAAATTTTCCTCATTTAAATTAATTGAAATGCCATTAATCCATTCCAGCAGAATTCCTGCTCTCGGGAGGCAGGACAAAATACTTCAATAATGCTAATAAGAACATAAGAAAGGAGGAACACTGCAGCAGGCCTGTTAGCCCATACTAGGCAGGTCCTTCACAATCCATCCCACTAACAGAATATTTGCTCAACCCAATTTTCAATGCTATCCAAGAAATAAGCTTTGATAATTCTATTTACTCATGTGCAAGTCCCACTCAAATCCAACCCCTATCACTCATGAATTTATCCAACCTAAATTTGAAACTACCCAAGGTCCTAGCTTCAATAACCCTACTAGGCAGACTGTTCCACTCATCAACTACCCTATTTCCAAACCAATACATACTTTCCTATATCCTTTCTAAATCTAAACTTATCTAATTTAAATCCATTATTGCGGGTTCTCTCTTGGAGAGATATCCTCAAGACCTTATTTATATCCCCTTTGTTAATACCCATTTTCCATTTGTATACCTCGATCATGTCTCCCCTCATTCTTCGTCTTACAAGTGAATGTAATTTTAGGGTCTTCAATCTTTCTTCATACGGAAGATTTCTAATGCTATGTATTAATTTAGTCATTCTACGCTGAATGTTTTCTAACGAATTAATATCCATTCTGTAATATGGAGACCAGAACTGAACTGCGTAATCTAGGTGAGGCCTTACTAATGATGTATAAAGCTGTAATATAACCGCTGGACTTGTGTTGCTTACACTTCTTGATATAAATCCCAGTATTCTGTTTGCCTTATTACGTACACTTAGGCATTTCTGTCTTGGTTTAAGGTTGCTGCTTACCATAACCCCAAGTCCTTTTTGCAATCTGTATGGCTAAGTTCTACATTATCTAACTTATAAGTGCTTGGGTTATGGACACTCCTGAGCTTCAGAACATTGCATTTATCTACATTGAACTGCATCTGCCACTTTTCTGACCAGGAATTGAGCTTGTCTAAATCCTCCTGAAGTTCCCTGACATCTACATTTGAATCAGTTATCCTACCTATCTTCGTGTCATCGGCGAATTTGCTCATATCACTAGTAATTCCCTCATTAATGTCATTAATATATATTATAAACAACAATGCGCCTAAGACTGATCCCTGTGGAACGCCACTTGTTACAGATCCCCACTCGGATTTAACCCCGTTTAAGCACACTCTCTGCTTCCTGTTGGTGAGCCATGACTCGATCCATGATAGCACTTTATCCCCAATGCCATGAGCTGCCACTTTCTTTAACAGTCTCTGGTGCGGTACTCGATCAAAAGCCTTACTAAAATCCAAATAAACAATATCGAATTCTTTATCGTGATCAACAGCCTCAAAAGC
Organism: Cherax destructor; assembly: GCA_009830355.1. Lineage (NCBI taxonomy): Eukaryota > Metazoa > Arthropoda > Malacostraca > Decapoda > Parastacidae > Cherax > Cherax destructor. Next base: position 1,735 of record WNWK01039404.1, read on the forward strand.
TTTACTGAAAAAGGTTAATAAATTAGATAGGCAGGAACGGCCCCTCGTGAATCCATGCTGAGTATCATTATTCAAATTATGGTTATCGAGATGGCTTCTTATAATATCAGCTATAATTGACTGTAATAATTTACCTACAATTGAGGTCAGGCTTATTGGGCGGTAATTTGACGGTAGTGACTTGTCCCCTGCTTTAAAAATAGGAATTACATTAGCCATCTTCCACATATCAGACACTACACCTGTTTGAAGAGATAAATTAAAAATGTTAGTTAATGGTTCACAGAGTTCCATTTTGCATTCCATAATTAAGAACCCTTGCAAAAAGTTCATCAGGACCCGTCGATTTATTTTGTTTCAGTCGGTTTACTTGTTTCATAACCATTTTACTAGTGACTGTGATATTACATAATTTATCTTCTTCAGGGCCACTATAAAAATTAATTACTGGGATATTATTAGTGTCTTCCTGTGTGAAAACAGAGAGAAAATAATTATTAAAAATAGAGCACATATCATTCTCCTTGTCAGTAAGATGCCCAGAGTTATTTTTAAGGGGACCTATCTTATCTCTAACTTTTGTTCTATAAACCTGGAAAAAATTTTTGGGGTTAGTTTTTGAATCCCTAGGAACTTTAATTTCATAGTCCCGTTTAGCTTTTCTTATCCCCTTTTTAACGTCCCTCTTAATGTCAGTATACTGATTTATAAGGTGATCCTCACCTCTTTTTATGCGACTATAAATTCCTTTCTTCTGCCCTAAAAGATATTTGAGCCTATTCATCCATTTTGGGTCATTTCTACTTGATCTAATTTCTTTATATGGGATAAATGTTCTTTTGACAGCCTGTATAGTGTTAAGAAGCTGTCATATTGATAGCTCTCTTCGTTACCCCAGTCCACAGATGATAAGTAATCCCTAAGCCCATTGTAATCTGCTAAGCGAAAATCTGGAACCGTTACTGAATTATCCCTACTATCATACATCCATTCACTGCTAAAGGTAATTGATTTGTGGTTGCTTGTGCCGAGTTCCTCTGTAATTTCTAAATTATTAGCAAGGGTTTCCTTGTTTGCCGAACCAAGTCAAGTAGGTTATTTTCCCTTGTAGGTTCTGTCACAAACTGCTTCAAAAAACAATCCTGAACTACTTCTAAAAAGTCGTTAGATTCTAAATTCCCTGTCAAGAAATTCCAATTGATCTGACTAAAGTTAAAGTCCCCTAGAATTACTACGTTATCGTGCCTTGTGGCCTTAACAATTTCCTCCCAAAGTAATCTCTCTTGTTCCCTATCTAAGTTTGGAGGACGGTAAATCACGCCTAAAATAAATTTTTCACACCCCTCTGAAAATTCTATCCAGACAGACTGTATGTATTATTTCAGACTTTATACCCGTTTTTATGCAACAATTTAAATGATCACGGACATAGAGTGCCACCCCACCCCGTTTCCCAATACTTCTGTCTACTTGGAACAATTTAAAACCCTGAATGTGACATTCAGCAGGCATGTCCCGATTTTTCGAATTAAACCACATCTAAGTTATGGCAAATACATCAATGTTACCTGCATTAGCAACTAATCTCAACTCATCAATCTTATTCCTAGCACTACGACAATTACTATAATATATATTTAACCCTTTCGGGGTCGGTGCTGTACTAGTACGTTTTACGAGCAGGGGTTGGTGCCGTACTAGTACGCTCAAATTCTAGCGGCCTCAATTTAAGCAGAAAACGTCTGGTAGGCATACATATGAAGGAATGGGTCTGTGTGGTCAGTGTGTGCAGTATAAAAAAAATCCTGCAGCACACACTGCATAATGAGAAAAAAAAACTGACCATTTTTTTCGATTAAAACACCGATTTTGCAGTCGATTTTCGTATGGTATTTATTGATGTATTCTCGTTTTCTTGGTCTCATTTGATAGAATGGAAGATATATTACAGAAATAGAGATAATTTTGATTCGTATGACAATGACAAGTACCTTGAAATTGAGCTCAAAGTAGCGAAAATGTTCGATTTTTGATGATGTTCAAGAGTAAACAAATCACACCATGCGTCCAATACACATTCATGCACAAGTGCTCTGATATTATTTATACCATTTTTACAATGATGCAGTTGTATACATAACAGTAAATCTTCTATTTTTTTGTGAGAATAAAAATTCAAAATGGAAAGCAAAAGTAATGGAACAGGGGCCTGGAGACGTGGCTAATGAAAAGAGAACATGTTATTTTAGTGCCAGGAATATCTGCCTTGTTTATTCTGGACCCTATTTTGAAATTGGCATCGTTTGAAATTTGTGTGAAATTGGAAAATTGCCATTTTCTGACCACTATTTTGGGTAAATGAAATTGGTAAATAGGCGGTTTCTTGTACTCAATCGATAGAAGAAATGGAGTTCTAGCGAAATAGCTATAATTGTAGGAGATTGAAACATTGGAATTTGTCGAAAATAGGGCTCGAAGTGGGTGAAATCGCCGATGCGTCAGTGTCATAGATACCGCGAACTTCGCGAAAGCATAATTCCGTTAGTTTTCGATCAAATGTCATGATTTTGGTGGCGTTATGACCGGAAAAAGATTATCATTTCATAAGAAAAAATTAATTTTTTTTTTTTCCAAAAAATTTTTGACCCCAGGAACACGTTTCCGAGAAGGCCTGTCGACCCCCAAAGGGTTAAAGACCCTCCTTACTCTTTACCCTTCCTGCTCATTTCTGTTTTTCCACTATACAGTGGTCCCTCGACTAACAAAATTAATCCGTTCCAGGAGCTAGCTCTTAACACGAAAAATTTGTAATTCAAAACCTTATTTCCCATAAGAAATAATGTAAATACAATTAATCCATTCCACTCAAAAATATTCACAAAAAATACATTTTAATTATAGTTCTACATACACAAAACAACATTATTAACACTATAAATACTACTACTAATACTAAATAATAAAAAAACAGATTAATAAATAACATATACTTACCTTTATTGAAGAGAGTTGCAGGCATCTGGAAGATAGGGAGGACGACAGGGGGAGGTGTTAGTGTTTGGAAGGGAATCCCCCTTCTTTTTCTTCCCTTCTTTTTATTTTAATGCCACTAGGACCAGCTTGAGAGTCACTGGATCCCTGCCTCAAGAAATAACTGTCCACAGTCCTCTATTTCTGGCACCTGTTTAACATTTTCCTGAAGTGCAACATGGCTCTGTCACTGAAGTGGTTGCACAGATGGCTCATTTCAGCTTGCTCAGGGTAGTGTTTTTCAACAAATGTCTGCAACTCAATCCACTTTGGACACATGTCCTTAAGCACTGAAGAAGGCACCTCCTTCACTCCCTCTTCCTCCTCCTGTGAAGCAATAACCTCAGCTCTGGTCTGATGCTGTTCCAGTTCCAGCTGTTGCAGCTCTTCAGTTGTTAGCTCTATCCTGTGCTCCTCCACCAACTCTTCCACATCCTCACCACTCAATTCCAACCCCAGGCTGTTCCCCAATGCCACAATAGAGTCCACAACAGGCACAGGGTCGTCAGGGTCAGGGCCAGCCTCAAATCCTTCAAAATCCCTCTTTTCAACACAATCCAGCCACAGGGGTCTCCAAGCAGAGTTCAAAGTCCTGGAAGTCACTCCCTCCCAAGCCTTACCTATAAGGCCTGTGCAATGCACGATATTGAAGTGAGCTTTCCAGAACTCTTTTAGGGTCAATGCAGAGGCTGAGGTTACGTCAAAGCACCTTTGAAACATTGCTTTGGTGCACAGTTTCTTGAAGTTTGCAATGACCTGCTGGTCCATGGGCTGGATGAGAGGAGTGGTGTTAGGAGGCAAGAACTTCACTGTGATGAAACTGAAGTTGTCAGACAAATAGTCATCCAAGTTGTGAGGATGAGCAGGAGCATTTTCCAGTACCAGGAGGCACTTGAGTGGCAATTTCTTTTCCAGGAGGTATTTCTTCACACTAGGGCCAAACACTCCAGTCAACCATTCCACGAAAAAGTCCTTAGTGACCCATGCCTTGGTGTTAGCCTTCCAATACACACACAAATTATTCCTGTTAACATTGTGTTTCTTGAAGGCTCTGGGATTTTCTGAGTGATACACCAGTAAAGGCTTCACTTTAAAATCACCATTGGCATTGGCACAAAGCATAAGTTAGCCTGTCTTTCATAGGCTTGTGTCCTGGCAGTGCCTTTTCCTCCTGAGTAATGAAGGTCCTGTTGGGCATTTTCTTCCAAAACAGGCCTGTTTCATCACAATTAAACACTTGTTGGGGTTCAAATTTTTCAGTGTCTATGAACCCCTGGAATTCACTCACAAACTTTTCAGCTGCACGTTTGTCTGAGCTGGCTGCCTCACCATGCCTCACAACACTGTGTATGCCACTACGTTTCTTAAACCTCTCAAACCAGCCTCTGCTGGCTTTAAAATCACTCTCCTCACCACTGGTTCCAGGCATTTTCTTGACAAGATCTGCGTGCAACTTCCTTGCCTTTTCACAAATTATCGCCGTGGAAATACCATCACCTGCTATCTGTTTTTCATTGATCCACACCCCCAACAACTTCTCAACCTCATCCACTGTTTTCGATCTATTTTTCGTTAACATATCAACCCCTTTTGCAACGTTAGCTTCCTTGATCTCATTTCTCTTTACCAGGATAGTGGCGATAGTAGATGTGTTTTTCTTGTACATCCTGGCAAGCTCACTCAGACGTACGCCACTCTCATATTTTTCTACAATCTCTTTCTTCAGTTCGATGGTGGTCCTCACTCTCTTTACCACAGGGGTGCCACTAGGAAGCTTCTTTGGACCCATGGTGACTTATTTCACAGTGACAATCACTGAACCGCCAATAAACACAAAAAAAGTACAGTACAGTGGACCCCCGAGTTTCGTAAACCCCGGAAATCGTACAATTATGTAAGTATAATATTGTAAGTGCTTGTAGAAGTGTATTTTTGGGGGTCTGAAATAGACTAACCTACGTGACATTTTTCCTTAAGGGAGTAAATTCGTTCGGTAATGGCGCTTGAGCAGACTTCAGGAGTGAAGTTTTTACGAAACTCGGGGGTCCACTGTATTGTGAATGTTTGAAAGAGCGCGCTGGGCAATGTTCTCTCAAGTGTAAATGCTAGACTGGCATCCTGTCCGCCTCACCGCGCAAGCGCGGGGCAGGCGGACAGGTCTGGTACGGCTCGCTACACAAGTTAATGCTCGCTATTTGAGAAAAATATTTAGCGAAAAAAGCGCTCGTTACACGATTTTCTCGTTATATGGAATTATCGTTAGTCGAGGGAGCACTGTACCTATTACTGTCCTTGTCATCTAGTGCCACTGGTTTTCCAGTATCCACCTTATTCTGCCTATTACTAGTTCCCCTAGAACTCATAATATTACTACACTGGGACTTCACTGTTTTTCCCCCAAAATCCATACCACTAACTTTTTCTAGTTTAACCCTTTCAGGGTCGCAAGGCCCTCTCCGAATCTCGTTCTCAGTGTCGCAGAATTTAAAAAAAAAAAAATTATTTTTTCTTATGAAATGATAGTTTTTTTTTTTCTAAATCTAATAGGCTAAAAAAAAATTTTTGCAACCAATACTTACTGAGATATAGAGGATTGAAATTGACCAAAATTGAACCGCTACGGCAACATCGCTGACTTCCGGTTGGCCAGTAATGTTTTATTTTCTTTCTTGGAGTTGTTTTCTTATCGATTTTAATTTTTTTTTTCAAATAACTTTTATGGCCTATGAGACCAATATAAGTGCTGTTTTTCAAATAATCACTTGCTGATTATTACACAATAACGGCATAAAGTTTGTTCTCACTATTTTGTTTACAAAACGTATTTACAAACACTTACAATGAAAAATATTGTTTATTACTCTTGTTCAATCATATATATACATATATAGAGTCACTGGACATGTTTCTAGAAGTTCTGCAGCTTGTGGAAGTCTTTGAAACATGGTTCCATGCACAGTGGTGTTTTACATTCCTCACACATAAAACGAGTGTGTCTGCATTTTTGTGGGTGTTTTTTTGTATATGCACAGACAAAACATCTCTTCTGAGCAGTTTTCTTCAAAGTAGTAGCAGGCAGTTGTGTTAGGTAGTTATCCTAGGTTGATGGTCGTCTGGGTCGTCTGGGTCGTCATTCCTTCCTTCCTTCCTACATTCCTTCTTACCTTCCTTCCTACATTCCTTCCTTCCTTTCATCTCATCCTTCCTTTCTTCCTTCCTTCTGGTTTCTATATACAGTGGACCTTCGGTTAGCGGTCGTAATCCGTTCTAGGAGCTAGGCCTTTAACCGAAATGGCCTTTAACCGAATTAATATTCCCCATAAGAATTAATGTAAATGCAATTAATCCGTTGCAGACAAAAATATTCACCAATAAATAATTTTTTTAACAATTAAATCAGTATTACATACCTTCATTGAAAACTAATGCTGGCTTCTGGAAGATGGGGAGGAGGAAATAGGGAGGAGTTACTAGTTGGAAGGGAAATCCCCCTCCAAAAGGACTTCAGATGACAAGTCCCTCTCTGGGGTCACTTCCCTTCTTTTTCTTTTAATGCCACTAGGACCAGCTTGAGAGTCACTAGAACCTTGTCTAGAAAAATAAGTGTCCAGAGTGCTCTGTTTCTGGCGCCTCTTTAACATGTCCCTGAAGTGGGACAAGGTTTTGTCACTAAACATGTTGCAGATATGGCTTGTTTCAGCTTGGTCAGGATGGTGTTTTTCAACAAATGTCTGCACCTTAGTCCACATAGAACAAATTTCCTTAATCTCTGCAGAAGGCACCTCCTTCTCTTCCTTTTTCTCCTCCTCCCTTTCTGAAGCAAGTTCCTGAGCTGTGGTCTGTTGCTGTTCCAGATGAAGCTCTTGCAGCTCTTCAGTTGTTAGCTCTACCCTGTGGTCCTCCACCAACTCTTCCACATCCTCACCACTCACCTCCAACCCCAGGCTGTTCCCCAATGTCACAATATCTTCCACAACAGGCACAGGGTCATCATCTGCAAATCCTTCAAAATCCCTCTGTTGGACACAATCTGGCCACAGTGGTCTCAAGCAGAGTTCAAAGTCCTGGTAGTCACTCCCTCCCAAGCCTTACCTATAAGGCCTATGCAGTTGTAGATATTGAAGTGGATCTTCCAGAACTCTCTAAGGGTCATTTCAGTGTCTAGGGTCATTTCAAAGCACTTCTGAAACACTGCTTTGGTGTACAGTTTCTTGAAGTTAGAAATGACCTGCTGGTCCATGGGCTGGAGAAGAGGAGTGGTGTTAGGAGGCAAGAACTTCACTTTTATAAATTTGAAGTCCCTAGACATTTGGTCTTCCAAGTCTGGAGGATGTGCAGGAGCATTGTCCAGTACCAGGAGGCACTTGAGTCCCAAATTGTTATCCTGAAGGTATTTTTAACACTTGGGCCAAACACATCATTAACCCAATCTTTGAAAATTGACCTTGTGACCCATGCATTTTGACTTGATTTCCACGTCACACACAATCTTTTCTTGTGAACATTGTGTCATGAACACTCTGGGAGTTTCAGAGTGATACACGAGTAAAGGCTTCACTTTGAAATCCCCACTTGCATTGCTATACAACATGAGAGTTAGCCTGTCTTTCATAGGCTTGTGTCCTGGCAGTCGTTTTCCTCCTGCGTGATGTAGGTCCTCCTTGGCATTTTCTTCCAAAAGAGGCCTGTTTCGTCACAGTTAAACACTTGTTGGGGTTTCAGATTTTCACTCTATGTAGTCCTGAAATTCCTGCACAAACTTTTCAGCAGAATGTTTGTCTGAACTTGCAGCCTCACCATGCCTTACAACACTGTGTATGCCACTACGCTTCTTAAATCTCTCAAACCAGCCTTTGCTGGCCCTAAATTCACTACCAGCAGCACTTGTTCCAGGAGTTTTCTTCACAAGATCTTCATGCAAATGCCTTGCCTTCTCACAAATATCAGACTACTAAACTGTCTCCCACCATTTGTTTTTCTTTAATCCACAATAATAATAACTTTTCCATTTGTTCCATTATTGGTGATCTTTGTTTGTAAGCACATTTACTCCTTTGGCAACATCAGCCACCTTGATCTGTTCTTTCTTTGACAGGATGGTTGTAATTGTTGATTTGTTTTTGCCAAACATCCTGGCAAGTTCCAGCACCCACATACCACTCTCATATTTCTCAATCACTTCTCTCTTAAATTCCATGGTATTTCTCACTCTCTTTGCCACAGGAACTTTACTAGGAACTTTCTTGGGAGCCATGGTTACTTATTTCGCAGTTGCACTGGCAAAATCAATGGAAAACAAGTGAAATGTTTGTATGAATGAGCAGAAGCTTCCTTAAGTACCGAGAGAGACAAACAAACTGAAGCGCAAGCGTTGCCAGCCGGCGGGTTGATGTGTCAAATACGGCCGCTAACCGGGAGCCATAAAACCGGCCGCTAACCGAGGGTCCACTGTATACGCATATATAATCACTGGACACTTCATAGAATTGCTATTAGCTTCTGGAAGCTGGTTGTTGTTTCTGGGTCGTCATTCCTTCCTTCCTTTATTCCTTCTTACCTTCCTTCCTACCTTCCTCCTATCTTCCTTCCTGCCTTCCTTCCTGCCTTTCTTCCTTCCTTCCTGCCTTCCTTCCTACATTCCTTCTTTCCTACACTCCTACCTACCTACCTTCCTTCCTTCCTTTCATACCGTCCTTCCTTCCTTTCATCTCCTTCCTTCCTTCCTTCCTTCTGGTTTCTAAATATACGCATATATAGTCACTGGACACTTCATAGAACTGATATTTTAGCTTCTGGAAGCTGGTTGTTGTGAGTGTGTGGACTTATATATATGCTGAGTCAGGGTGTGGCTGCTGTCAAAATGACATATTATACCATCACTCACCACCCTCACTGCCTTGTCAACACCCATGGGGTCCCATGCTCTTCTTCCCCACAGTCCTTCCTACCTACTTATGTACCTACTTATGTACCTACTTGCTTACCCACTTGCTTCTTGCCTGCCCCTTGCTCCTGCTTCTTTCCTGCTTGCTTACCTCTTCTTGCCTACTTATGTACCTTACTTGCCTACTTGCTTACCTGCTTACCTACTTACCTGCTTGCTTACCTGCTTGCCCACCTCTTGCTTACCTGCTACTTACCTTACTTACCTACTTACTTACCTACTTACTTACCTACTTATTTTCTTTCATTCTTTTTCTTTCTTCCTTCTGGTATCCTGGGCATTGTTTTCAGTCACAAACTCCTCAAAACCATGAAATTCATCTTCCTGATACTTCCATCTGTGTTAGAACTAACACTTGGAAGAGAAGAGTCCCAGATTCGCCCAGAGTCAGATATTTCTTACCGCTAGGCATGCTGAACAAGGATTACTGAAATGGCGTTCCCACAATGCACCACTGGCTCCCCGATTTTTTTTATACTGCGCACACTGACCACACAGACCCATTCTCTCACATGTGGGTCTACCAGCTTTCTCCCACTTGATTTGAGACCGCTAGAATTTATGCGTATTAATACGTCCGAAACAGTGGCTCGTAAGACATATATATACGACCAAAACAGTCAAAGGGTTAATCACCAATAAACACAATAAATTTATTGTGAAATGTTTGAATGAACGCTCTGGGTAATGTTTACTCAAAGGTAAAAAAGCTAGACTGGCTCGCGATGTCTGCGCGGTGAGGTGGACAGGTCTGGTATGCGGGCCGATAATAGGGGCGGGGCCCGATGGTGGGCCCAAATGGGCGAAAAAAATCGATTTCTGAGCAGGCCGATAATCAGACCGGCCCGATTTCTGGGTCCAACTGTATCGATGTGGAGCTCATGGAGGATGTAAACAAACAGTGGCACGTGGAGGCCATATTAGCGAGTCAGTTGGGGGGGGGGCCCATATAATGAGTTTTAGTCATAATTTGAAATGTCTGTATTAGCGAAATGCCGTAAGCGGGGCCTACTGTACAGTATAATGCAGTATTTACCTTGAAGTGAACAATTTGTAGATAAGGGTAAAGAATTGTTTTTGCATTTATGGATTTAGAAATGGCATATGATAAGGTAGACGGGGCAGTGTGATAGATGCTGCAAATTGTCATGTAGGGCGTAACAGAATGGGATAATTGGGGATATAGGAGTAATGGGAGGGGGGAAAAGGTAGGAGAGGTGAGTCAGTGGAGGTAGCGGGGTAATGTGAGGTCACTGAGTGACTACACCATCACCTCTCATTATCTCTACCTCTACTCACCCTCTCAGTACTTGAAATAAAATAATAAAATAAAGTATAAAATAAAAAATAATATAATGGGCACAGTGAATATTACTATTCCATTCAAACACAGTTTATTATTAAGTCCTTGTACAATAATTTATATTTGGGAACAGGAGAATACTATTGGGTTTAGATAAATGGGGATTGTACACATAAGGGGGAAAACGGGAATACAATTAACTGATGAAATAGAATATAACTTACAATATAGTTCAGAGGACAGTTCACCACAGGAACTCAGTCACATTCTAGCCACAGGTCCCAAGACCTACACAGCACGAGCACTGCCCCAAGCCAGTACTCTGCCCAGTGTCTCCAGCAGTCTCCTCCAGAGACCCCAGCAGTTTTCTCCCAAAGCTCTGCACACAGGCAGCAGCTCTCCCAGAATCTCGTGCCCAGGCTCTGCACACAGGCTAGAGCTCTCCCAGAATCTGCTGCTCAGAGCTCTGCAACAGGCAAGCTCCGCCCGAATCTCCTGCTCAGAGCTCCGCACACAGGCAAGAGCTCTGCCCAAATCTCCCCTGAGAGCTCTGCACACAGGCTTTATATGGTCCCTCAAGCATCCCCCAATGGCGTGCCCCAAATGTTTTGACCTGCGCGAAACCGGGCCCCTAGTTCAAGAACAAAAAACCTGAGACTTAAGCCGAGAGGCATGTCTGAAAAACTATTTACCAAGGCAAGGTGTGGTTTAATTAGGTCGACCTCACAAGCACAAACTACATCACAAAATGTATGAATTGGTAGTACAGTAAGGCCCTGCTTTAGGCGTTTTGCCTTACAGCATTCCGCTAATACGGCGATTTCAAATTATGACCAAAACTTGCTATACGTACAGCTCTCAGTCTTTCTAATACGGTGCGCCCCCCCCCAGTTTGTTTACATTCTCCGTAGTACATCTCTCTATTGTCTGGAAACTTTCCAAAATTTCAAGTTTTTAAAGTTACGTATTGCATATTTTATATGTCGTACTCTGATAATTATATTTATGTGTACCTGTACCTAAATATACTTACACACTGTTTCTGGCATGCAGGTACACATTAAAATCACTAAGAGTTTCTCTACTCTTGGCCATATTAATAATAATATGTAATCTCTTGGACGCATTAAATGTTGTATATTACGTTAATATAGACATTTCCATTAATCCATTTATGATATTTTTCAAAATTATATATGATAAACAGCTATTAACATATAAACATAATAAATACACCCAACAGTAGAATAAATTAACATAAATATGAGATGTGGTAGCCAAAAGGGCTTGTAGGACTTGTGGTAGCCAGGACTTGTAGTCATACATCAGAGAAAATGTGTCACTATAATATTACTGGGGGTAACTAGAAAATTATTCCCTTCGTATGCCTTCACTCAGAGCATCCTTTCTTCTAAAAATGGTGTTACAGGAGAATGGGAGTGTTTCTCTTTATTTATTCTACTGTATCAACAGGAGACAACTTGTACACAATGTAAAGTGATGAAAACCAGACGCGTTCGCCTGGTTTGTTTACATTACGTGTGGGTGGGGGGGGAAGGGCTGCCCTGGCTGGCTACCAAACTTCCCAAACCTGACTTCCTACAAATAAAACTCACCTCTCACCCCCACATTAAGACTACAAATATTTTAAGGTAATTAATGAATGTACTGTATATGTATTTTATCACTCTGGGGCGCTTTAATTAAATGTGTAGTATATTACGTGTGGGTGGGGGGTGACCTGGGGAACCCGACTTAAACCTGATTCCTACAAAAAAAACTCACCTCTCCCACTTTTAGGACTACAAATTTTTAAAGGGAATAATCGTGTACTTTTGTGTATTTTTTTTTTTATTGTTTTTAATGCCTAGTTCTATTGCTAACTTTAAAATATTTGGGGTAAACTTGTTATCTGGCATTTTAAAGCATTTATAAGAAAGGAAAAAAAGGCATTCTGCTTTCGCAGTGGGCCCGGAACCTAACCCCCGCCGTATAAATTTGGGGGTGTACTGTACATTATTAAGAGTAATAAAAGGTTTTTTGAGGAGAGCAAGGTATCTAGGGGGTTTTATTTATTTATTTAATTCATGTTAAGCCCCAAACCCCGGGCCATTCAGTGCAAGGCATGTTGGAGGCTCGATCCTCTTGTTTGTTGGGGGGTTTGGGGAGAGGGGGGGGATTAAAAAAAATATGAATCTAATATGAGTATGAGTTGTCATAGTTCCTGTGGGGGAATTTTTTAAGAGAATAGTTTACAGACAAGTTTGGGAGGGGGTATAAAAAGGGGGAAATTAAAGGGTTTAAAACTAGGAAGGGCAAAGTGATGAGACTAACACAGTTTAGCAATGAAAAAAATTTGATATCCGATTAGAAGTAAAAGTATGGAGGAAGTGAATGCATTTAGATGCATGAAAATTTAAAATGAACCATAGAATAAATGTAGGAAAAAAAGGGAAGTGGGCATTGAAGGGATCTGTGGAGAGAAAAAAGGTTATCTATAGGGGGGAAAAAAAATGACATGTATTTGAGTACAGTGGGGACCGATTACGGCTTAATTCATTTTCCCGACGGCTATTCAGTTTTTCCCCATACCGGGAAGGGAAATTTTTTATAAGAAAAAATGAAAATTAGATTAATCCATTTCAGACCCCCAAAAATACACTTTCAAAAGCACCTACAAAAAACCTTACATAGTAATTGTTCGGTTGGGGGTCTCGTAAGTAAAATACCACTGTATAATAATATTAAAACCCCTTTTGGGTTTTAGGCCTGGGCTTTGAAAAGTTACAACACAAAAAAGGCTGGAAACATAAGAACATAAGAAAAAAGGAACACTGCAGCAGGCCTACTGGCCCATGCGAGGGAGGTTAAATCTCCCAAAGGGTTAAGCCAATGCCCGGACCCAGCCAGGTCAGGTTACATTCATTTAAAGGGAAAGGGCACTGCATCTGACCTAGTAGCACAAGCTAGTCAGGACCAATTCACACCCAACCCCCACCCCTCATATAATTGTCCCGCCGACCCCTGGTCAAAGGGCACTTCCACTTAAGGAATTAGGACAGGTCAGGTTATATTCATTTAAAGGGAAAGGGGCACTGCATCTGACCTAGTAAAGCTAGTCAGGTCCAAAAATCACACCCATCCACACCCACCCATGTATTTATCTAACCTATTTTTTAAAAATACACAACGTCTTAGCATCTATACGGGACTCGGGGGGTTTGTTCCACTCATCCACAATTTTTACCAAACCAATGCTTTCCCATATCCTTCCCCCGAATCTGAAAATTTTCCCAAATTGAAAAACCCTTGCTGCGAGTCCTGTCTTGGTTGGATATTTTCAGCACGCTATTTACATCCCCTTTGTTTATTCCTGTTTTCCATTTGTACACCTCAATCATATCCCCTAATTCTACGCCTTTCTAGAAGTGCAAAATTCAGGGCCCTCAGTCTATCCTCATAGGGGAAAATTTCCCGATACATGGGGTCCCAAATTTGTCATCCCCCTTTGTACGTTTTCCAGTGCATTTTTTATCCCTTCTTAAAACGGTGACCAGAACTGTCAGCATAACTAAATGAGGCCTAACCAAAGATATATAGAGTTGAAGAACAACCTGGGGACTTCTGTTATTTTTACTTCTTGATATGAAGCCAAGGATTCTGTTAGCTTTATTCGAACACTTATGCACTGTTGTCTAGGCTTCAGATTACTACTAACCAGAACCCCTAAACCCTTTCCCGCAATTACAAGTAATAAGATCTATATTATTCAGCTTATATGTGGCATGGTTATTGTCCTCCCCAACATTTAGAATTTTGCATTTGTTTACATTAAACTGCATCTGCCACTTCTCCGACCCTGCATCAGTCTATTCAAATCATCCGGGTGCTCTAATGTCCTCATTTGAATGAATTGGACGGCCATTTTGGTGTCATCAGCAAATTTACTTATGCTACTATTTATTCCCTCATCTATGTCGTTTATTAAATTTAAAAACGGGGGGCCCAAAAACTGACCCTGGAACCCCGCGGGGCGCACCCCCATTCATTTCTCCCATTTATGCAAACTCTCTCCGCCATTATAAACCATGCCTCTACCCGGGAAAAAAATTTCTCCCCCTATTCCGTGTGCCTTAAGTTTCCTCAGTACCTCTGATGTGGAATTTTTAAAAACCTTACTAAATCCATCACAATATCTATTCATTACCATGATCTCCTCCTCAAACACCTTATAAAAAAGTTAGTAAATTCGTAAGACATAACCCCCCTTTGTAAAACCGTGTTGAGATTCATTAATCATTTTGTTTTTTCAAGATGGCTCGGTGCCTCGGAAATTTTGTTTCCCAAAAATTTACCAACTATGGAGGTAAGGCTTATTGGAGAAAAGTGTCTTTTTTAGAGCAATTTCCCCTATGAATATTCAGAAAAAAATAATTTTAAAAATTGGGAAAGGGTGTAGAGTTATGAAAAATACTATTCAGAGGACTGTGAAGGGGTTGTTCAGGTCTGGACATTAAAGAGGATAAGAGGGGTGTCTAATGTGGGTGGTAGGGTTGTCGAGGAGGGGGTGTGGGGTTTAAATGGTGGGGCTTGAGCATTCCGATATGTTTTTGCATGTTAAATCAGGGTGAGTGAAGACAAGGGTTTTTAGGGAATGTGGCATGCTGTTGGTGTGTGAGCAAGGTAACATTTATGAAGGGGTTCAGGTTAACTGGTTAGCCTACACTCTAAAAGGGAAAGGGTGGTGATGTTACAGTTTGGAAAGCCATTTGAATTTTTATTTCTGTACTTCTCCAAAAAAAGCTATTCAATGAATGATGGTGAATGTTACCCCTTTATTTTGTTTCTTTGAGGGGGGGGGTCACCCTACCTTGGTGGAAATTGCTGATGTGGTAAAAAAAAAAAAATTTATTATTATTATTATTTATTATTATTAGTAGTAGTAAAGAATTTGATAAATAGCATTACAAAATTTTAAGCTAACATATAGTGGACCAATGTGATTTTCTTATTTTTCTTGTGCTATACTGTACTATGTAACTGCACTCAAGAAAAAATTTTGTTTATTGGTTGTTTTTTTTTCTGCCTTGTTTTGTAAGTCCCCTTTCATTAATTTTTTTTTTTTTCAGTGAATAAATAATATTGGGGAAATTTTCTTTCTGTATCTAGAAGCAAGGTTAACATTGAATATCAGTAGATGTAGCCCTTCAAGAGTTGAAAAGCATAAAATGTATGGTGCCCCATGATACCTTGCATTGGTTTCACTTAAAGGGTTTGTTTCCTAGTTGTCTGATGGTCAGTACAGTTTTGGTAAAAATATTTCCTTTGGGAAATTCCATTTTTTTAACCCCTTTTACTTTTGTTGTATATATACGTCTTACAGCCCAAAGTTTGGATAAGACACACAAATTCTAGCGGCCTCAAATCAAGCGGAGAAAGCTGGTAGGCCTACATGT
>WNWK01039405.1:0-17466 GCA_009830355.1 Cherax destructor
AATAAACCATACTACATGAAGAGAATAAACCATACTACATGAAGAGAATAAACCATACTACATGAAGAGAATAAACCATACTACATGAAGAGAATAAACTCGGGAAAGAGTAAGGTGATGAGAGTAACAAAGAAGATAGGCAATGAAAGAGTCAATATTGAAGTAGAGGGAGTGATAAAGTAGGAAGTGAGTGAATATGAGAGTGAACATGGCGGCAGATATGCCTGTGAAAGACGAGTTGAACCATACGATAGATATGGAGGGAAAGGTAAATGGTTTGTTGAGTTATGGTGTAAAGAAATGTTTTTCTACGAGGTAAACAACTGGAATGAACGAGAGTGTAATAGTACCAACATTACACTGTGGATGTGATACACGAGGCTTGAAACATGGCAGGGATAAAGAGGACGTCAGAGCACCGAAGATGTCATATCTAAGAGCAATGTGTCTTATGTGGATCTTATACGGAGAATTTCGAGGGTAAAAATTAGAAGAGGAAGTTGGGTTACCAAAGGAATAATTTAGAGAGCTGAGGACGCCTGTTAAAGTGCTTTGTTTTTTGAGTGAGGATGAAAAAACGATAACCGAGATATGTAAATCGGGAGTGAAAGAAAGGAGGAGTAAGGGAAGGACTGGAGGGGTAAGGATCGTCCCTGGAAGGGTTGGAAGGGTAACGGTCGTCCCTGGAGGGGCTGCAAGGGTAAGGATCGTATTGGAAGGGATGGAGGGGTAAGATTCGTCCCTGGAAGGGCTGGAGAAGTAAGGATCGTCCCTAGAAGGACTGAAGGGGTAAAGATCGTCCCTGGAAGTGCTGGAAAGGTAGCGGTCGTCCCTGGAAGGGTTAGAAAGGTAAGGATCGTCCTGGAAGGGCTGGAGGGGTACGGATCGTCCCTGAAAAGGCTAGAGGAGTAAGGATCATCCTTAGAAGGGTTGGAGTGGGAAGGGTTGTCCCTGGAAAGGCCGGAGGGATAAGGATCGTCCCTGAAAGGGCTGCAGAGGAAGGATTGTTTTGGAAGATCTGGAGGGGTATGGATCGTCCCTGGAATTGCTGGGGGTAAGGGTCGTCCCTGGAAGATCTACAGGGGTAAGGAATGTTCTGGAAGGGCTGGAGGGGTAAGTGTCATCTCTGAAAATATTGGAGGGGAAAGGGTCGTCCATAGAAGCGCTGGAGGGATAAGGATCGTCCTGGAAGAGCTGGAGTGGAAAGGATCGCCCTGGAAGGGCTGGAGGGGTAAGGGTCGTCCCTGAAAAGACTAGAGGGGTGAGGGTCATCCCTGGAAAGGTTGGAGGGGTAAGAATCGTCCTGGAAGAGCTGGAGGGGTACGAGTCGTCCCTGGAAGGGTTTGAGGGGTAAGAGTCGTCCCTGAAAGGTCTAGAAGGGTGAGGGTCATCCCTGGAAGGGCTGGAGGGGTAAGGATCGTCCCTGGAAAGCCTGTAGGGTAAGAGTGGTCCTTAGAAGATCTGGAAGGGTAAGGGTCATCCTGGAAGGACTGGAGGGGTAAGCATCGTCCTGGAAGAGTTGGAGGGGTAACCTTCGTCTCTGGAAGAGTTGGAAAGGTAAGGATCGTCCTGGAAGCGCTGGAGGGGTAAGGGTAGTCTCTGGAAGGGCTAGAAGGGTAAGGGTCGTCCATAGAAGGGCTGGAGAGGAATGGATCGTCCTAGAAGTGCTGGAGGTGTAAGGGTTATTCCTGGAAGGGCTGGAGGGGTTGTCATGTATGATTCGATTGATGTTACCAGCCATCTAAGGATAGCTGGTAACATATAATTATTGATAAAATAAGGAGAGCGCCCGGCCTGACCTGTCTGTCTCTATACCCTGCCTAGAACTGAGATGCCCAGTGCCCGGAGGGCATTCAAAGAGCTCGTGATGTCATGCTAGGTCAGCACGAGTCACATAATGGTCAATGATTCACGTAGGGAGGCGGTGAATCAGTAACGGTTATAATTTAAATAATACAGTACAGTACTACTGACAGCTCGGCCATGTTACATATGGCGTTTCGACATACAGCCAATACAAACTAAAGACTACAGGCGTACGGCTCTGGGCTGATTCCATACAATGTCAAATTACACAACAGTTGAACATGATAACTATACATAAGAATGTTATTGGAATTGACGTTAATGTAATGCATTACAAGTATATATCACAATTCATGGGAATAGATAGAATCAATGGTGGGATTATACAATGAAATATAAAAAAAAATGATCTATCGATCTATATTCATGTGATCTACGGATTCTGAGGAAATATATGTACAAAGAAGGAAGTGTTTAACAGAAAAGACAAACTTGGTGCACTCAAATCTATTACTGTTAAATCTCAGTATTCGGAGAGAACGTGAACACAATTTTTTTTTCTTGAATAATACTGTTGATATGGTAACATACAGTTGAAATATAATGTAAACTATATAATTCATCTATACAGGTTATGCATATTTAACCCCAACTCTGCTAGGGTAAGATTTACATATGCAGAATGGTTATCATCTCTGGGAGGATCAAACTCTGTTGCAATGGCTATCTCACACCGTGGTTGAAGATCTAAATTGGTATTTACAAATGATACTTGAGGATTTCTCAATACTTGTCGTGTATGTAGGGAATAACGACATTCAGGTTGGTCGTCTGACTAATTATTAAAGGAAGAGGGTACCGAGTCAGGAGGATTGTCAGAGTCTGTCACATTAGTCTGGGTAGGAACATCCTCATCATCGCATACTAACTTCATATGATCTAAATGCGTTTCTTTATACTGACCAGGACTGATTTCTTTAACTTTATACTTATTGCCATTAATATGTTCAACTACTCAATAATGACCAACAAACTTTTGGTCGAGCTTAGGCATTGCAGAAGTTTTGTTAAAGTTACTCAGCATAAATTCTCTCCAGGTAAACTTCAGGTAACTCTCGAACATACTTTAACTTTGGTCGGTTTTACTCGAGTATTAGTGACTCTTGTAAATTCTGCTGTTGATTTATGAAGTGTTTCACGGATCCTTCTAAAAACACTCTGAGCTAAGCTGGTACGAGTTGCTATGAAATCATCAGGATTGTAATTTGGTTTCGGATTAGAATATAACAACTCATAAGGCAAACGTTTATCGACACCGTACAATGCATAATGTGGAGTGTCACCTATAGAAGCATTGTAAGCAGAATTTATTGCACACTGTACATCAGGTATAACTTCATCCCAGGTTGCACTATTGGGATTGATAGTGGCTCTCAAGACGTCAAGTACTTTCTTATTAGTTCTTTTCGCTAAATCATTATTGGCAGGATGGAGAGGAACAATGGTCGATTTAGAAATCTTGTACAAAGTACACAAATTTTCAAAAATCTCATTACAGAATTCACCTCCATTATCTGTTACTAGGGACTTAGAAGTTCTTTCTTACTGAATGAATGAACAGGCTCGGTGGAGTGGCTGGACTCTCCCCGTTTTGACCCTTATCCCTACAGCCCCTTCATGAACAATCCTTAACCCTACAGCCCCTTCCAAATGTCTCTGGAGGTGTAAAGGTCGTCCCTGGAAGAGCTGGAGTGTATGCTTTGTCCTTGGAAGTGCTGGAGGGGTAAGGGTCTTCCTAGAATGGCGGAGGGGTAAGGATCGTATTGAAAGAGTTCGAGGGGTAAGGGTCGTCTCTGTAAGGGCTGGAGGGGAAAGGATCGTGCTGCAGGGGCTAGAGAGGTAAGGATCGTCCTTGAATGGCTGGTGGGGTAAGAATCGTCCCTGGAAGGGCTGGATGGGTAAGGGTCGTCCCTGGAAGAGCTGGATAGTAAGCTTTATCCCTGGAAGTGCTGGAGAGGTATGGGTCGTCCCTAGAAGGGCTGGAGGGGTAAGGGATTTCCCTGAAAGTCCCTGGAAGAGTTGGAAGGGTTAGGGTCGTCCTTGAAGCGCTGGAGGGGTAAGGGTCGTCTCTGGAAGGGCTGGAGGGGTAAGGGGCGTCTCTACATGGGCTGTAGGAGTAAGGATCGTCCTGGAAGAGCTGAATTTGTAAGGGTCGTCCCTGGAAAGATTAGGATCATCCTGAATGGAGCTCAGGGGTAAGGATCGTCCTGGAAGGGCTGGAGGGGTAAGGGTCTTGCTAGAAGGGCTGGAGGGGTAAGAATCGTACTGAAAGGACTGGAGGGATAAAGGTCGTCGTTGGAAGGGCTGGAGGGGTAAGGATCATGCTGGAAGGGCTGGAGGGGTAAGGGTAGTCCATGAAAGGGCTGGAGGGACGTAGCAAAGGAGGGTTTCATTGCCAGGACTGGAACAACTGTTATGCTACTGTCTCATCTCTTAATCCAAGAAATTTTATTGGTATATCTGTTTTCATAGTTTTCAAAGCCATAATCTTTGAACCAAAGATAAAAGGTAATGAATGTCTGTTAATGAATAAACAAAGAATGGATGGAGACACGACCCTTGACCCATGTGTACAGCAAACCCAACACTACCCTTTAGCCACAGAGGTTAAAATAAGATGATTATACAACTAGCATTTTTGTGATGTGGTTGTTGTCAACTTATGACACTGTTTCTATGTCATTGCTAAAGGCTCTTGACTCACACAATGATTCTAATAACATGCTTATTAGAGAAGCTCGATTTACATACTAAAAAAAATCCGGGAAAGGAATTACTGAATAATTTTTTTGTATTTTATTTAAAACATTACATACATGTAACATATAGTGACTAAACAAAAGGTGGACGGGAGGCTTGAACTATGGTCCTTACAGTCGTTCATTACGACTTAAATTTAGTTCCTAACTGATACTATTCATTCTAAACACATTTTAAACTGACAGTGAATTAACAAGAAAGCAACACACCTACACAACACTCACGGAATACAAATAAAATGTCACCGAATACAATCCTGGAACAATACACACGCACCAACAAACACACTGACACAAAATACCCATTACACAATAAAAAAATACACAGCCAAAAAACGCCGACACGCAAACTCAAATATGCTCCACTAGATTCAGATAACAGATTATAAAAGGTACGAAAACCAAACTGATATAAAATGACAATGGCTGCTTGGGCTGAAACATTAGGTATGAGAATCTTCCCAGTATCACATAGGCGAAATTAATGGACAAACATGACGCAAGGGAGAGACTGATTTGTTTTATGCTCAGCAAGGAAGATGACTGTAACTTTCCTTTCACTAACTTTGAACTTGATGCAGCACTAACTAAGGGCAACTCCACGTCGCCTGGGGAGGATGGTATTACTTACAACATACTCAGATTAGTATGTCGAATATCTGGTAATCCTTTACTTGAATTATATAACATGAGCTATGTAACTGGGGAGCTCCCTAAATCTTGGAACAACAGCCTCATCATTCCCATTCCAAAGCCCAATCAACAAAATGCATTTCGCCCAATATCTCTTACTAGCTGCTTGTGTATTATTATTATTATTATTATTATTATACTCAAAAGAAGCGCTAAACCACAAGGGTCATACAGCGCGGCAGGGTAGGACAAGATGCAGGGAGAATAGATTGTAAGCGGGAGATGGATGATTAGTAGGGTATGGAGTGCAGCAGGACAGTAGATAGTGCAGGGATAGAGGGTAGGAAGAGATCGAGGTAGAAGGGACTGAGGAAGGTGCTAGAGGTATAATCTTCAGAGTTTGTGTAGTAACTCAGTTTCTGTCAAAAAGTCAACGAGAGAGTCAGGATTAAAGGAGGGTCTATCAGCAAGAAGGGAAGGTAAAGAAAAGGCCGCAGAGCGAAGACGCCGTTGGAGGTAAATTCTGCGTGCTCGTTGATAGAGTGGGCAGTCCAACAGAATATGTCGAACAGACACTGGAACCTGACAATGCTCACAGAGAGAGACAGGGAGCCTCTCCATGAGATACCCGTGAGTAAGATGAGTGTGGCCGATGCGAAGACGGGAGAGTGTAGTCTCCCAACCTCAACATTGCTGACAAGAAAGCCAGAAACCAATACTCAGTTTAATAGAATGAAGTTTGTTATTTAGCAGGTCAGACCAGCGTTGTTGCCAACTGGTGCGAAGGTGGGTAGCAATGACAGCAAAATAGTCCGTAAAAGGAACACATCTATATGAAACTGGAAGGTCATGTACTGCTGACCGCGCTGCAGTATCTGCCTGTTCATTGCCCTGTACGTCAACATGACCAGGGACCCAACAAAAAACAATATCTTTGTGCTTGCTAGAGATACGGCGTAACCAAAGTTGGATACGAAGAACTAGGGGGTGAGGTAAATCAATTTTACGGATAGCCTGTAAAGCACTAAGGGAGTCTGAAACGACCACAAATGGTGACACAGGCATATATGCAATACGGATAAGTGCCACAAGAATGGCATACAATTCAGCCGGAAATATGCTAGCCGAGGGTAATAGATGCCCTTGCACGATGCTGTCCGGAAACACTGCTGCGAATCTGACGCCGTCAGACGACTTTGAACCATCCGTGTATACTGCGATGGCATGGGAATGAGAACGGAAGTGGCCTAGAAAAAAAGAGCGAGAAGCCGCCGTAGGTAGTTGAGCTTTCGCGCAAGGTCGAGGAATAGAACAGACACGGACAGCAGGAACTTCCCAAGGGGGTAGGAGAAAGGGAGATGTCACATGAATGTATAAAAATGGTAGCTGAAGGAAAGACAAGAGTGAATGTAGACGAAGGGAAAAGGGACGAAGTAAACAGGGGCTACGGACAAATAAAGAGCGCCTACTAACATCTGTGACAATCCTATACATGGAAGGATTGCGGAGGTCATGGGAGCGAACATAATAGTGAATGCAATGTGCATCACGACGATCGGACAAGGATGGAATGTTCGCTTCTACATAGAGGCTCTCAACCAGGGAAGAACGAAATGCACCAAGGCATAAACGCAATCCCTGGTGATGTATGGGATTATGGCTAGAAAGAGTAGTAGGGGAGGCCACCGAATATATCTGGTCACCATAATCGAGTTTCGATAAAATTTGGGCTGAATGCAGGCGGAAGAGAGTGCTACGATCAGCCCCCCACGAAAGATGTGCGAGGGTTTTTAGAAGGTTCAGCCGGCTATGACAAGTTGCCTTCAGAGAGGTAATGTGAGGTTTCCAGGACAATCGACGGTCAAACAGGAGGCCGAGAAACCTGACTGTATCACGTTCTGGGATACGTGAGCCCCATAGGTACAACGGATGATTAGAGACCACTGAACGTCTAGTAAATGTAATTTGATGAGTTTTGCCACTAGAAAATCTAAACCCGTACGTGGTGGCCCAATTGGAAATCCGGTTGATGGCATGCTGGAGGGAAACTGCAATGAGGTGGCAGTCAGCACCCGCACAAGCTATAGCAAAGTCATCCACATAAAGCGACGACCAAATATTTGATGGGAGAACAGATGCCAGATTATTTATAGCAAGCAGAAAGAGTGTTGTGCTCAGAACACAACCTTGGGGGACACCTTCAGCTTGGACAAATTCCGGGGAAAGCTCATTACCAACCCGGACACAGAAATGTCTTTCAGTTAAGAAGGCCTTAAGGAATAATGGTAGTTTGCCTCGGAGGCCTAAGGAGTGGGCCTGGGTCAAAATATTATACCTCCACGTTGTGTCATAAGCCTTCTCCAGGTCGAAAAAGATGGCGATAACCGAGTGGTTATTAGCAAAGGCATTTCGAATATACGTATCCAAGCGCAGTAAGGGGTCAATGGCAGAACGGCCCTTACGAAAGCCATATTGACTAGTGGAGAGACTATTGTGCGTCTCTAAATACCACATCAAACGTCTATTAACTAGACGTTCCATCACCTTGCAAACTGCACTGGTAAGAGCGATGGGACGGTGGTGGGAAGTATCACGTCTCGTAGTACCCGGTTTGCGAAAAGGGAGAACAATAGCAGACTTCCACAGCTGGGGAAGAACTTCTTGTGACCATATAAGATTAAAGAGTCATAAGAGGACAGTAAGAGCAGACTGATGTAAATGCTGTAGCATACGGATATGTATGTAGCATACGGATATGGCCCAGCTGCCGATGATCGGCAAGCAGAGTGTGTTGCCTCCAGTTCTTGAAGGGTAAAAGGCACATTATAAGACTCTTCTCTGAGAGAAAAAAAAATCTAAGGGCTTTAACTCGCTGGCAGACTTAGAAGAAAGGAACGAGTGACATAGATGGAGCCCCTGAGAAATGCGGACCAGATGATTACCAATTTCAGTGGCAACGGCAAGAGGGTGTGCTATATCGACACCGGCAACCTGAAGAACAGGAGCAGGATCGGGGGAGAATTTACCACTTAATTTCCCCACTTTCTTCCAGACTGCACTCATTGATGAAGCCGAAGTGACAGTAGAAACGTAATCTCGCCAGCAAGTGCGTTTAGCGTCACGTATGACACGGCGAGCAATTGCTCTCTTCTGCTTAAAATCAAGGAGTCTCTCTGTGGTTCTGTTATACCGATACCTGCCCCATGCAGCGCGTTTCAAACGTACTGCCCGAGCACAAGCAGGAGACCACCAAGGCACGCACTTCTGAGAATGCTTGCCCGAGGTTTGGGGGATAGAATGTGAAGCTGCTGTGAAGACGGAGGACGAAAAGAGATGTAAAACCTCATCAATGGAGGACGAGGAAGGAACCTCATGAAAGGCAGTAAGATGTGCGTAAAGGTCCCATTTCGCCCGGTCAAATTGCCAGTGTGGGCTACGAGGAGGTGGAAAATATGAAGGGGACTTAAGGATGATTGGGAAATGATCGCTGTCATGTAAGTCCGGGAGGATAGACCAGGTGAAGTCAAGGACAGTTGAGGAAGAGTAGATTGAGAGATCGATGCAGGATCAAAATGGGTAGGAGTACCGGTATTTAAAACATGGAGGGGGAGAGAAGCAAGAAATGCCTCCAACTGAACGCCACGGGAGTCACAGTGCGACCCTCCCCAGAGAAAATGATGAGGATTAAAATCGCCAATTAATAGAAGGGGTGGCGGCAAGGAAGAAAACAGAAAATCAACATCTGGGATAGACAATGCCCGCGAAGTGAAAGATATAAAGAACAGAGTGTATACCACTTATTCAAGTGGATACGGGCTGCGGTGTAATGTAGAGAAGAATGAACATAGAGCTGACGGTATGGAACACCAGTGCGTATAAGAAGGGCACTTTCGTTAGAGGTTCCATCGGAAAAAGGATCCGATGAATACAACAAATCATAGCCTGAAAGGGCCGGATAACAGCGGATTGTAATTTGGGTTCTTGCAAACAGACCCCAACAGGAGAAAACTGGGAGAGCAACACCTGAAGCTCACCCTGGTTACCCCTGAGGCCTCGGATATTCCACTGCAAATAAACCATGATTTATAGAGAGAAAGATATAAGTCGAAGTTAGAGATATCTATGGACTAGGGTTAGAAAAATCCACGTGTGGAGGCAGCGGAAGACTCGTAATCAGAGAAGAAGTGGGACGCTATGAAGGAAGGAGGGGTGTAGACGGAGAAGAGAGAGGAGGAGGAACCGAAGGTGGAGCATTGTCCATCAACGTTCCAGACTCTGCAATAAATTCTGCGATAGCTTCCAGATTTTCGAAAGACAAAGATGCAAAATGCAGGACTACATTAGAAATGGAAGGAGAGTGAGCAACCATTGGGGAGACTATAGACTGTACTAAAGTAGAGGGAGAGGAGATGGAAGAGGAATCTGTCGAAGGAGCTTGGGAGGGGACAGGAGTGGAAGTGGCCTGGGAGGGACAGTCAAGGAAAGAACTTGGGAGGGGACAGGGGATGAAGATATTGTACGAGGAGGATGAACCTCCACACACGTTACAGAACTAGTCGGAGGCGAAGAACCCGGCAATGGGGATTTTTTGCCGAACTTATGAGAAGAAGGGGGCGCTGAGACTTAGGTGGTGGATGAGGGCGTGTAGACACAGAACTGTGCGAGTAGAGGAAGCGGTGTGGACAGTATGGGATGCCGAGGAAGGGACCTCGGAGCCAAGAACAGAGCAGGATTCGAGACAGGGGTGACTGAGAATGCTGTAGCCACAGAAGAAGCCATGGAAGTTGGGACCCCAGAAGTGGGGACGTTTAGCAATGCGAGAATATTAAACACGGGGAAGTCTCCCTTGAAGGCCTAGATGAGAGACAGCCATAGCATATGAGAAGCCTTCCACCTCTTTGAGACAATGGATTTCCCGCTCATTCAGGTAAACCTGACAACAGCGAGAGTACGACGGATGTGCCTCATGACAGTTAAGGCACGAGGGAGGTAGATTACAAGAAGGACTGGCATGGTCGTCGGCACCACAGACTGGGCATTCGGTAATGGACCTGCAATATTTCGCTGGATGACCAAAACGCCAGCAGTTTCTACACTGTTGTGGTGTAGGCGTCACCTTTCGAGCTTGCAAACGTTGACCTGCAATGTAAACCGAAGGTGGAAGTTCACGGCAGTCAAATGTTAAACGAGCTATATTGCAAGGATAACGTCTTCGCTTATTGGCAGGGAGGACAAAAGTGTCAAATTTAAGGATAGGGAGTTCTTGGAGCTCAAGCTGCTCCAAAGTGTCATCACCACATGTCTGGAAATTCTGTTGGACAATGGTGTGGCGTAAAATGACAGTACCACTACAAGAATTGAGAGAATGATGCTTGTCAATAGTGATAGGAATAGTATCTATGGTTGTAAGAAGAGAAAGATCGCGAGCTTGGCCAGCATTCTGGACCGTGATGATGCGAGTGCCACTTTTGAGAGCGTGAAATGAGATATCTTTACCAACATGGCATAGCAGAGCCTTACCAATACTATGATCTGAAAGATAGGTATTAGAAGAAGTCGGTCGTAGAGTAAAAATCTTTGTCCATTGAGTAGTGTGAAACAAAGTGTTTAGGGGGAGTGCGTGACGAGCTGGTCGTTTCTGAGATGAACGAGAAGAAAGTGTCGAATCGTCATGTAAGGGTCTAGATTGTTTGGGTATGGGACCGGAGGTGGTCCAACATGTAACGAGCGAGCAATCTGAAAATTGCCGCACCGTTGAGGGAGAAGCCGGAATCAAGGTCAGAGAAGATCGAAGGTCAGACGTGTCCAAAGGGCTAGTCGGAACCCCGGAACCTGTGTCGTGTCAGTATCATATATACACTTGTGTAGTGTATCTTTCCTCTTACTTATACAGCTGGTCCCTTTGCGTGTGACGTCACGGTACCCGCTGACGTCAGAGCTCAGCGCATGTGCACAGCCTCAGATAGGCGCACTGCCTCACGAACGTTAGACCTACAGGCGAGACAGACGGTGTGGCTGGACTCTCCTTCACTTACTGTAAATATACCGTAACCATCCAACAAGGAGTATCTTTGACCTCCTATATATCTCTTTCAAGACCCACACGACACCTGAAGCAGGTGAAGAACTGGCACCAGCAAGAGGTACAGGGGCATTAGAGGTGTCCGAAGAGTTGTCCGTTAACGAGGTAGGGTCAGAACTAGGTGCAGTATCAAGAAGGGCCAGGTAGGTTCACGGATTAAGGCATCTATGGTTAGTTACTTCTTCTTTTGTTTTAGGAAAAAGAAAAAAGAATAAAGGGAACGTGAGAATAGCTCCTAGGAGGAATGAAAGGGCAAGTAGTGCAGATGCTGCATGGAACCCGTGCCATACCCTACCCTTCATGCCAGTAAACCAGCAATCCGTGATAGCAACCTCACATCCACCGAGCCACCTCGGCGGACAAAAGAGAGGGAGGCCGGATATCCACCACAAAGCATACCGCATTCGGCCCCCCGGAATCCAGAGATACACCAGTCGCCCGAAAGATAACCAAGGCCATCCCCCGGGAGACCGGAGAGGGATCGGCACATCCTCAGGCGATCCAAATTCCACGGCAAACTACACCACCACTAATAACCTCAAAGGCAATGAGATTGGACCACGGTACCCTTCCCCCTACCTAGGAACTAGAATGCCTAAGGAGGGAAGCTCCCAGGGTAAAAATGGGAAGGAAATAATTGAGGAATGAGGAGGAGGAGGGGAAAAGGAAGGATGGGGAAAATGGGAAGAGGGAGGGGGGATTGAGGGTAATTAGGTTCGGTCTGAGGAAGAAGACCAAGAGGTCCAATTTCTCAGAACAAGAGCCTCTTCACCACAGCAAGGAGCCCCCCTTGAAGAGGGGGACTTAGAGTAGCTCACTCATTTCCTTGCTGTGATCTGTGTAGGACCCATCTCGTCTTAATACGGGCCCAATACTGGATGTTGTTCTCAACTTTGATTTTGCATAAGAAAAGAAATATTTTGGGTTTCTTTCAATTTCATTTAGGCTTTTAGTTTTTTTCCGCGTTTCTTGACTCCTGTAAGATTTCTTAAGCTTTAGTTCAGTGTTTGCTATTTCTCTGACCAGTGCCTACCTTTGTATTACAGATATATTGGCCTCTTTTAGCCGCTCTGTTATTCTTTGCCTTCGCCTGTATAGGGAGAGCCTTTCTCTTTCTAGTTTACATCTTCTCTTCCTTTTCCTTAAAGGAATATGCCTTGAGCATACCTCGAGTGCCACAGAGTTAATTTGTTCTAGACATAGGTTTGGATCCGTGTTGCTTAGGCTATCTCCCCAGTTTATATCATTTAGGACTTGGTTGACTTGTCCCACCATATGTTTTTGTTATTGAAGTTGAATTTGGTGAAGGCTTCCTCGCGACTGATCACATTTTGTTGGTCTGGGGCCCCGCACATACATGTCTGTACCTCTATTATGTTGTGATCTGAGTATATTTCTTTATATGGTAATATTTCGTATCAGATCATCATTGTTAATGAAGATGAGGTCCAGTGTATTCTCTAATCTTGTAGGCTCTATTATTTGTTGGTTTAAGGTAAATTTGGTGCAGAGATTTAAAATCTCGTGTGTGAGCGAGTTTTCATCTGAGCTGCCTCCTGGTGTTATCTCTGCTACAGCATTATTTGCTACATTCATTTATTTTAGGTGCCTTAGGTTGAAATCCCCCTCCCCCAGGAGCAAGATGTTTGGGGCAGGAGTTGGAAGATTTTCCAGACAGTGGTCTATTTTCAGAAGCTGTTCCTGAAATTGTTAAGACGTTGCATCTGGAGGCTTGTATACAACCACAATGACCAGGTTTTGGTTTTCGATCTTTTCTGCCAAAACTTCAACTACATCATTTGAGGCATTTAGTAGTTCTGAGCACATCAGTGACTCTGTGACATACAGGCCAACCCCTGTCCCCTCCCCTCCTTTTTCTATTAACTCTATCTCATCTGTATAGGTTATAATCCGGGATCCATATTTCATTATCCAAGTGATCCTTTATATGGGTCTCTGTGAAAACCGCAAACATTATATTTAACTCTTTAATCAGTCCACGGATTAAAGGTATTTTGCTGTTTGTTGCTGGCTTTAGACCCTGTATTTTTGCAAAGATGAATGTCGTCGTATTGGTGTGGTGGGGGAGGGGGTCTTTTTTTCTGGCACTAATATCTGTTGTTTTGGAGTGGAAGCCATTGACTGATTCCGCTCCAGAAATAATCGGAATTGGTGTACGCTTTCTGTCATTTCCTACCAGCTTTTTTTCTTTCCTGGCGCTAAAATTCTCTCTGGAGTGGTTGGCATAAGAAAAGAAATATTTTGGGTATTTTTCAATTTTATTTATTGCTTTAAGTTCTTCTGTGTTTCTTGGTTCTAGTATGATTCCTTAAGCTTAAGTTCGACATTTCATGTTTGTCTGGTCAGTTCCTTATTCTGTTTACTTCTCGTTTTTTTTCTTAGGGAATGTGCCTTAGGCATACCTCGAGTGCCAGAGTCTTTCTAGGCAAAGGTTTGGATACATATTGTTTAGGATATCTTCCCACCTTGTTCATTTACGACATAGTTAATTTGATGCCCCTGTATGTTTTTGTTATTGAAGATGAATTTGATGAAGGGACCCTCATAATTGATCTCATTTTCCTAGTCAGGAGCCCAGCACATACATGTTCGAACTTTGATTTTGTTGTGATCTGGGTGAATCGTCTTTGATATTGCTATATTCTCTACCAGATCATCATTATTAGTGGAGATAAGGTCAAGTGTATTTTCCGGTCTTGTTGGCTCCACTATTTGCTGGCTTAAGCTGAATTTGTTGCATAAATTTTATAGCTCATGTGTATTTTCATCAGAGCTGCCTCCTGGGGTTATCTTTGCTTAGACATCACTTGCCACTTTCTTCTATTTTAGGTGTCTTAGGCTGAAATCACCTTGCAACTAGATATTTGGGGCTGAGGTTGGAAGATTTTCACTACAATAGTCAATTTTCAAAAGCTATTCTTTGACATGTTGGGAAGTTTCATCTGGTGGCTTGTATACAACCCACAATGACAAGGCTTTGGTTTTCAGTCTTCACTGCCAAATCTTCAACTACATCATTTGAGGTGTTTAGTAATTCTAAGCAAATGAGTGACTCTGACATACAGTCCAACCCCCGTTGTTGCCTGTTCTTTCTGTAGCATCTGAATAAGTTTTACCCTAGGATCCATATTTCGTTGTCAGCGACCCTTTGTGTGGGTTTCTGTGAAAGCTGTAAACATTGCAAATGACTCTGTGAGGAGTCCACCGATGACAGGTATTTTGTTGTTTGTTGATGGTTTTAGACCCTGTATATTTGGAAATATAAATGTTATCATATTGATTGCATGTAGGGTGGCTTTATTTGATGGCATTTAATATCTGTTGTTCTTGGGGTTATTGACTGGGCTTCTACTCCAGTTGCGATCCCAGGTGGTGTTTTTTTTTTTTTCATTTTCCGCCATTTTTTTTGCTTTGTGGCACTAAGAAACCTTCCTCTGCAGTGGTTGTAACTACTCTGGCTTGTTTCCCAAGGTTTGTGGTGTTCCGTAGCTCGATCGCTAGCTCACTCAGCTCACACATTGAGGTCCGGGGTTCGAATCTCCTCCGGTACGGCTGGAAAACATTATGGACGTGTTTCCATAAGACACCTGCTGTCCCTGTCCCTGTTCACCCATCAGTTTAAAATGGGTACCTGGGTGTTAGTCGACTGGTGTGGGTCGCATCCTGGGACAAAACTGACCTAATTTGCCCGAAATGCTCAGCATAACAAGCGGCTTTCTATATAGTAGTATGTCATTGATGTCAGCTATCGTCTGTATACCTTGTACATGTACTTGTAGTAAATAAAGATATTATTATTATTATATTATCTTTACCTTTTGGTCCTTTTAAAATGGTGCGCCTGTCAGTATGTGTTGTAATATTGTCTTTCATGGACTAATGAATAACACACTGCAGGGTGAAACAGTTTACAAGAAGAATTGCATACTCCTTTGGTCATGAGGTCTGGGCATTTTTAAGGATGGTCAAAATTGAATGTCCCACCTGTTTTTTGTTTTTTTTTTGCAAATATTCCATGCCTACAGATACCCAAGGCATAGAATCTGCACATATTTGATTTCAGTTTTTTTTTCACAAAATGGCAGAACGTGGAAAGAGGAGAGTGAATACGGTCTGTGTTGAGGTCCTCAAGGGTGCTGTTTATCCCAGCAATGCTGATGTCTTGCTTCCAGCAATAATCCGGGAAGTTTATGTCATACAAAATGAAGAGCTTTATGGGATATCGTTAAATGGTACGTCCAGGATGTTTGTTAAGCTGTTGACAGCGAGTGTTTATGACCGAGTGGTAGATCGGTTCCAAGACCGGCGATTAGAGGTTACCCCGGCAGTGGATGTTATATTGAAGGATGTCTCCAGATATTACTCATGGATTCGTATCCGAAATGTTTCATTTGAGGCCGGGGAACATGACATCCGGGAAGTATTTGAGAATTAGGGTGTCATCCATGAAGCTACGGTGGGACGTTGGACGCAGGGTTTCTACGCCGGATTTCCGGAAGGATCGTTTAAACTCAAAATGACCTCAAGACATCAAATTCCATCCTATGTGGTTATGGAAGACTTCAAAACGCAGGTATATGTAACGTACTCGAGGCAACTGCATACATGCCGCATATGTGGGTCCACAGGACATATGGCGGTAGACTGTGCTGGACGGACGTATCATCAGGCATATCGACGTACCGACAACGAGAGGCGTGATAAGAAGGATGATGATAATGGGCGGAGCCATGAGGACGTGGGCGTGGTGGAGACGGCCAAGTGGAGTGCGGAGGTGGAGGCAGCTGAGGAACGGGTATATACCTTACCTGATAGTGTGCTGCAACAGGGGATTGTGGAGAGTGAGGGGTCCCCGGAACGATTGGAATTGGAATTGGAGGATCTGCAGCATTTGTTACCTAGTCCTTTGGAGGATCTAACGATTCCGACTGTAAGTATGAGTGGAGTAGTGCCTGAGAAGAATGTGATGGCGACAGTGGAGAAGTGTGTGAATGAGGTTGTGGCGGAGATGATCCTACCGGTCAAGGTTGTGAGTGCGGAAGTGCATTGTTCTCATGCTGGTGAGGGTATGGAGGCCTCTGCATCCTCCAGGAAAAGGCCTGGTGAGCCTGAAGAGGAGGATATATTAACGCCTGCACAAAGGGCCAAGAAAACTTGGGTGGAGGTCGCCCGTGTGAGTAAGGGTGGTGTGAGAAACAAGGATGATTGTATGGACAGTAAGAAGCATATGGATAGTGTGAATGGTAAGACCAGTGATAAGGGTGTTAAATCAGGGATTGTTAAGGATAGTGTGCAGAAATTGCAAAGACCTCGAGGAAAACCCCCGATGCAACGTTCAGGTGCCTTAATATAAATGTCAATGGCCTCCGGTCTGAGGTCAAAAGGAGGTGGCTGGAGGTAACATTGAAAAGGTTGAAAGTGGATTTGTGTATAATACAGGGAAAATAACTATCGTGTTGGGTAGAATGCATGAATGGGTTCCAGGTGTTTGCAGGTGGGTCTGCTAATTTTAAGGAGGGGTGGCAATAGGAACTGGGGAGTCCAGTCCCTTTCGACATTGACATGGGAGGAGGGGGTGGGGGGAGGATGGTACGTAGAGGGGTTTGGGGAAGATAGGGTGATGTTTGTGGGAGTTTATATGCCGGCGTGAATTGAGAAAAGGAAGGAGGATTTTATTAGGGAAACTTTTATATATGGGTTGTGGTATGCCAGTCATTACTGTTATAGGGGGTGATTGGAACTGCGTGATTCGCCGCAAAGATGTTGAACCACGGGGCTGGATGTGTATTGGGATTGCTAAGGAGATTTTAGGAGCGGTCGGTGTGGTACGGGTGTGTAGGATGGGTGGAAAGTTGAGCAAACCTTTTGCATCGTGGGGACGCAGCTCGCTTGGACACGATATATGTTTCCAAGGCAGTGTATGTGGTACGATACAGAATATAGATGTTGGGTTTTCGGACCAGTGTGGTGTGTTGGTAGATTTAAATTGATAGAGTGGTGAAGACATATCAAAGTTTTTGGAAAATGAACGAGGTTACTACATAATGATGGTAGTAAAAATTTTTGAGAGTGGTGGACAGGTATGGCGGGGTGGAAAAGGGGGGG
>WNWK01039406.1:0-17466 GCA_009830355.1 Cherax destructor
TATATTGGGGCATTTCTAAAGTCTAGTTTGACTATGGCCCGTCATCTGGTAGGTCTCGGATGTGGCGTTGCTGCATGAGCTACTGCTTCCCCTTGGAGACGCCAAAGCCCAGTTGGTTTGGCTGGAGTAAACTGGCGGCTTCTAGGGAATGTTTGTTAAAGTATACTATATTTATATATATCTATTATAAAACAGGGCCCCCAAAGTTTGGTCAAAATTCTTTCCCAGAAGGCTGTTCGTCCTTTCCCACAATTTGTTCCCAAGAAAAATTAAATTAGATTAGTTTTTTCAGAGCCCCAAAAATACACAATAAAACCTTTAAAATATTAAACTTACAAAATTTTCGTTTTCCGAGGTGACCAAAACTGGGGCCCCTGTATATATATACAGTGGTCCCCGTTTTCGATTTTTTTTCATTCAGAATGCTGTTCAAGTGCCATTACCAAACAATTTATCCCCTTTAAAAAATAATGTAAAATAGACAGTCTGTTTAGACCCCAAAAAGTACACTTAAAAAAAGCTTTTAAAAAAAAATAAACTTACAAAAAAGGGTTTTTTGGGGACCATCGTAAGTGATCCCTGTATATATATATATATATATATATATATATATATATATATTTTTAGTATACGTACGTATACAGGGGCCCCCTGGTTACGTCTTTTTCTTGTTTCAGAATGCTGTTCAAATTCGTTGGGCAATTTGTTCCCATAAGGAATAATGAAAATTAGATTGTCTTTTTGCCCCCCAAAAATACACTTAAAAAAGCACTTACAAAAAAAAACTTACATAAAAGGGCGTTTTTGGGAGACTAACGTAAACCGGGGTCCACTGTAAAAAATATATATGTACGTATATATATATACTATGTATATATATAAAAACACACACATATACGACAGTGGTCCCCGAGTTATAAACTTAATTCTTTCCCAGAAGGCTGTTTGAGTCCCAAACCCGACAATTTTTTCCCCCGAGGAATAAAAAAATTAGTTTAAATGTTTTTCAGACCCCAAAATACACTTACAAAACTTTCGAGTTGGGGCTGCTCGAACTCGAGGTACCAGTGTGTGTGTGTGTGTGTACCACCTTTTTGGGTTGCAGGGTCAAGATTTAGCTCCTGGCCCCGCCTCTTCACTGACCGCTGCTGGGTCCTCTCTCCCTGCTTCATGAGCTTTACCATACCTCGCCTTAAAGCTATATATGGTTCCTGCCCCCACTACATCACTTGCTAGACTATTCCACTTCCTGACAACTCTATGACTGAAGAAATACTTCCTAACATCCCTTTGACTCATCTGAGTCTTCAACTTCCAATTGTAACCCCTTGTTTCTGTGTCCCCTCTCTGGAACATCCTGTCTCTGTCCATCTTATCTATTCCATGCAGTATTTTGTATGTCGTTATCATGTCTCCCCTAATCCTCCTGTCCTCAGTGTCCTCCAGTTCTTCATAGGACATTTCCTAGCTCTGGAACTAACCTTGTTGCAAACTTTTACTTTCTCTATTTCTTGACGTGTTTGACCGGTGATGTGTGGGGTGTGTGTGTGTATATATACAGTGGACCCCGAGTAACGAACACCCGGAAAATCGTGAATCTGAAAAGCAGTGGCCCCCCGAGTTTCTAAAACTTCCTCCTGAAGTCTGCTCAAGTCCCAAACCCCGAACAAACTCCCTAGGAAAATTTCAGAGTAGTCTATTTCAGCCCCAAAAATACACTTCCAAAAGAACTTACAAAATTATACTTACATATGCACGATTTCGGGGTATTCGTTAACCGAGGGTCCACTGTATAATATTGTAAGTGCTTGTGGAAGTGTATTTTGGGGGTCTGAAATAGACTAACCACGTGACATTATTCCTTAACCCTTTCAGGGTCCAAGGGGGGTCTCCGAAACTCGTTCTCAGGGTCCAAGAATTTAAAAAAAAATAAAAAAATTATTTTTCTTATGAAATGATAGAGAATCTTTTCCGATCATAACGCCACAAAAATTATGGGAAATTGATCGAAAACTAACGGAATTATGCTTTCGGGAAATTAGCGGCAGCCATGACACTTACGCATCGGCGATTTTGCCCACTTTGAGCCCTATTTTCGGCAAATTCCAATGTTTCAGGCAACTAAAATTAGAGCTATTTCGCTAGAACTCCATTTCTTCTATCGATTGAATACAAGAAACCGCCTATTTACCTATTACAATTACCCAAAATAGTGGTCAGAAAATGGCAATTTGGCCAATTTCACACAAATTTCAAACGATGCCAATTTCAAAATAGGGTCCAGAATAAACAAGGCAGACATTCCTGGCACTAAAATAACGTCTTCTCTGTTCATTAGTCACGTTTCAGGCCCCTCTTACATTACTTTTGCTTTTCATTTTGAATTTTTATTCTTGCAAACAAATAGAAGATTTACTGTTATGTATACAACTGCATCATTGTAAAAATGGTATAAATAATATTATAGCACTTGTGCATGAATATTAGACTCTCCAGTTGATGTGTATTGGATGCATGGTGTGATTTGTTTACTTTTGAACATCGTAAAAAATCGAACATTTTCACTACTTTGAGCTCAATTTCACGGTACTTGTCGTTGTCAAACCAATGAAAATCATCTCTACTTCTGTAATATATCTTCCAATCTATCAAATGAGACCAAGAAAACGAGAATACATCAATAAATACCATACGAAAATAGACTGCAAAAATCGCTGTTTTAAACCAAAAAAACGGTCAGAGTTTTATTTTCCTCATTATGCACTGTGTGGGGCAGGAATTTTTTTTACTGCGCACACTGACCGCACAGACCCATTCTATCACATCTAGGCCTAACAGCCTGTTTCTGCTTGATTTGGGCGCTAGAATTTAGGCGTATATCGTCAATAACCCCAGGGCGTGCCGTACTAGTACGCAATAACCCCGAAAGGGTTAAAGGAGTAAATTGTTCGGTAATGGCACTTGAGCAGGCCCGGAATGAATTTTGCTCGTTAGCGGGGTTCACTGTATAATATTGTAAGTGCTTTGTAAGTGTATTTTTTGGGGGGCTAAAATGGACTAACCTACTTGACATTATTTCTTAAGGGGGTAAATTCCTTTAGTAATGGCACTTGAGCAGGCTTCTGGAATGAAGTTTTACGTTACTCGGGTTCCACTGTATATATATATTAAAATATATATATATATATATATATATATATATATATATATATATATATATATATCAAAAGATAATTTAAAATATATAAAATATAAAAACAACCACTATGAAAAATGAAATTTTATTTTTATAGTGTATTTTCAATATATATATATATATATAAGATAATTTAATATATATACAGTATATATATATATATAATATATATATATATATATATATATATATATATATATATATATATATATATATATATATATATATATATATATATATATATATATTATATTATATATATATATATATATATATGACTTGACTGTAAAGGGTTGCCCTTTTTTTTATCTTAGGTAATTTACACTATGTATAATTGTACTTATGTGCACCTGTGCCTAAAAAAACTTAATTTACTTACTGTGAATTAAATCTACATAATGTATTTTTATGTGACCTTTAAAACACGGTACAGGAGGCCTGGTGTGGGACCAGATCTGGTGGTAGTGACCCCTGGAAACGTACTTCAGGTATCTAGGATTTAATAACATATCGGAACGTTGTTTCAATAAATGGTTGTTGTGCAATGTATCTTTTCTTGGGACAAAAGGGGGATACTGTTCATCGTAGAAC
Organism: Cherax destructor; assembly: GCA_009830355.1. Classification (NCBI taxonomy): domain Eukaryota; kingdom Metazoa; phylum Arthropoda; class Malacostraca; order Decapoda; family Parastacidae; genus Cherax; species Cherax destructor. Next base: position 3,788 of record WNWK01039406.1, read on the forward strand.
TCTATATTTAGCTCCCTCAAGGAAGGTGTCTCGATATGCTCATTTTTTACTTATGCCTTATACATTTTTTGATAGTTTTAGTATGATTTCATTTGGTAAATTTTGTAGAATTTAGCTTAGGATAACCATGAAAATCAAACAATGTGACTTATTTTGCTGGGGTCCTTGAGGGGCTCTTGATCCAAGGAAGTGAGCCTATCCTCCTTTTTTGGGTCGAACATTGATTGCTTCCCATTCTCCAGATGCTGCATGAGCCCTATGGATTTAGCGCTTCCCACTGATTATAATAATCTACAATACATATATTATTCGTTACTTATTCTGTATTATCAATCCTCCATAATGGCAACTGCAAGCAAAAACATTAACAAGCAGAAATGCACCATATGAATATGAGACTGACTGCCTTAAATATGTTATTAATGTACGTATTACGAGATAAAGAGGACTCAATACAAAGTAAATGTTTCAGTCGCTATGTGATCGGAGAAAGGGATCCCATAGGCCATAAGCCCAGCCCAAACCACCTATGTACACAAAAGGGATAGTACTGAGTGCGGCATAAATTCCTAATGCAGTAAATATCAACACTGAATATATGAAGAGAAGAAGAGGCATTCACAGGTTTAGGCAAACTTATATTCAAATTTCTTAAAAAAAAAAAATGACCTGGACACTTAATGTTTTTATCAATGTACTTTAAAAGAATATTGTTAGAAGATCTCTTTAATACCCCAAAATTATAAAACCTTAGTTTAAAAAGAAAAAGATAAAAAGGAGATAAAAGTTTTTAAGAATAACAGGCATGGAAAGGGACGAAGGAGAGGGGGAGAGCAAGTGTGTCCCTTTAACTGGGGGGAGACTGGGTGTCTTACCCTTGGGGATCCATACACACTACCAGTACCCTCTCCTTGGAAACCCCCCGATAGTCCCTTTTTCCCAGACCCTCTCCTTTGTCCCCCTACTCACTGATAGTCCCTTTCCCCCCTACCCCCCCCTTGGTCCCCATTTACCACTGATAGTTTCCCCAGTACCCACTGACAGTGGCATTCCTTCCTTTTCCATGGTACCTCCCACCCATTGATAGTGCCCAGAACCCCTCTCCCTTGGTACCCTTTACCCACTGAAAAGTACCTTCCTAAATTCCAAATGATAGTGCCATCCCCAGTACCCGATGGTCCCTTTCCCCAGTACCCTCTTATAGTTCCTTCCCCAGTCCCCTGATAGTGCCTTTCCCAGCACAATTTCTTGGTACCCACTGAAAGTCCCTTTTCCCAGTACCCTTTCTTGGTAACCACTGATAGTTGCCTTTCCCAGTACCCCCCTTTGGTCCCCATTCCGGCGGGCAGTCCCTTTCCCCCAGTTTTTTTCCCCTTTTTACCCACTACCCACTGATAGTCCCTTTTCCCAGTACCCTCCCTTGGTACCCACTGATAGTGTTTTCCCAATACCCTCCCCTGGCCCCCACTCCCCCAAGAAAAAGGGGCCTTTCCAGACCCTCCCCTTGGCCCCCACCCCCCACTGATAGTCCCTTTCCCCCAGTACCTTCTCCTTGGTACCCACTACTCACTATAGTGCCCCCCCCCAGTCCCATTGACGGGCCATTCCCAGAACCCTTTTCCCTTTGGTACCTACTCCCCACTGATAGTGCCCTCCCCCAGTACCCTCTCCTTGGTCCCCAACCCCCACTGACAGTGCCTTTCTCAGTACCCCCCTTTTGGAGCCACTCCCCCACTGATAATGGGTATGCTGTCAGTGGCCCTAAAAAACCCCAACAACAACAACAACATAGTAGTCCCTTTCCCCCAAAAATTTCTGTTGGCCCCCACTACCCACTGATGGTCCCTTTCCCCCAAGTCCCCAATGATAGTGCCTTTCCTAGTCCCTCCCATTTCCAACTTTCCCTTTCTTACACATAGTACACCCCTTTGTGGCCGGACAGAGGGCCCGATGGACATTTGGCCAACAGACATTCCCCCCGGCCTTTTGGGCCCGAATGGACATTTGGCTGAAGGGGACATTTGGCGAACGGACATTTTCCCAAAACGGGACATTTTGCCAAATGGACTTTTCCCTTGGAATATCAGTTATCTGGGTTAGGTTAAGTTTGGATGGGGTTTTTGGGATAGGTTGTTAGGTTGGGGATAAGGAGGTTAGGACAGGTTGGGGTAGGACAGGTTAGGTTGGGATGGGTTGTGGTTAGGTTGGGATTGGCCGGGATAGGTTAAAATAGGTTAGGACAGGTTAGGATGGGATGGGTTGGGACAGGTTAGGATAGGATAGGTTGGGATATATTAGGTTGGGGAGGTTTGGGTTGTTAGGACAGGTTGGGATAGGTTGTTGGGATATGTTAGATTGGGATGGGATGGGATAGGTTTGGTTATCTGATATTTGGCAAAATGTTCGGGCCAAATGTCAGTCGGGAAATGTCTGTTTGGCCAAATGTCTGTGGCAAAAAAGTCTGCCCGGGCCCTCTGTCTAGGGGGCCCCTATCCTCCAGACCCCACTCCAGCATACAGTCCACAATTTCCAAAAGTATTCCCTTTTTGCCACACTGTTTTTGCTGTTTTAGCACGAGGGGAGGGAAGGAGGGGGAAGGAAGGAAAGGGGGAAAGGGAAAGGGGGAAAGGGAAAGGGAAAGGGGGAAAGGGAAAGGGAAAGGGGGAAAGGGAAAGGGGGGGGGGAAGAAAGGGGGGGGGAGGGGGAAAGGGGGGGAAGGGAAGGGGGGGGAGGGAAGGAAGGAGGGGGGGAGAAAGGGGAAAGAAAAAAATGCACTGAAAAGAAGGAAACTGGGAAATAGGGTTATGGAGTTTATCATAAACAGGGCCCAAAGAAAAATACAATGCAATTTATATTTCTTAATGCGGTACAAATAAAGGTTTTTTACATGCAATAAAAAATTGGTATGTACGTACAACAGAAAGCCACTAATTTTGGGAATGCATTAGCTTATATCTTTTGAATAAAGTGGGGAAAAATTTTCCCCAATGTGGGAACAATATTTAATATAGGGATGAATTTATCCTTTTTAAAGCTAAATTTTTAAAATGCTAAAAAGTTAACAAACAAGATTCTAAATCTTCTAGGTAGATCTAACAACTTTTTAAAAGGTGGGTTTTCCCAAAAAAAGATCCCAAAAAATACCTAGGCCAAGGATACTTTTTAATGTTAAAAAGGGGAAGAGTCAAGGGTTTTTTTTGAGTAATGCAATAAATTTAAACTGGTAACCAAAATTTTCATGGAGGTAAACCTTTAAAAAGATTGTTGCTGCTCAACCCCGAAGCAGGGAAACAAGTTGGGGAATTCATTAAAGTGGAAAAAGGGGCCCGAAAAGACTCAGAGTACAAGGGGGGGAAGGCTTGTTTAATGAAAAATTTATGTCAGTTTTTGTATATGGGAGGAACTAAATCATCTATGGGAAAAAAAGAAAAGGAAGTGATAATACAGGGCCCTTTTTACAACTAACTATGAACTAGAAAGTGATTAGACATGGCACCATTAACAATAGCCAGATATAAAGGACTCGAAAATGAACCAAGAAATGAATGTGTATGAAAAACAAGGGTTATCAAAAAAAAATCGGGTTCATAGTCTGAAGTGAAGTGGAAAGAGCTAAAACTGTATGAGTCGTTCAGCGGTAATGGAAATGGTAAGGCGGAGATAGCAGGGTAAAAAAAGTGTTTAGGGAAGGAGAAGGTGAAAAAAAAGAATCACAGTGTAGTAAATAACAGAATCCCCAAAAGAAAATTTTAACATATAACACAACTGAATTTTTCTAAAAAATTTTTTACCGCAACAAAGGATTTTTAAAATAGCATGCAGTAAATTTAGGGGGGAAAAAAATTTTTCCCGTGGAGCTTTTCTCCAATGGCAGGGTTTGCCTATGGGAGAGGCTATTATTTTTTTGGTGGAAACCTAAACCCTTGACGAAAAAACCCTCACACCACCACCATCGTGTTAAAATCCCATAACTCACTTACGGGAAGTTGTTTTCTTCCTCTTCTTTATTTTTCCCATTAGGTCTTCTTGTCTCTGGATATTAACTATGGCACTCAAGAGGAATCCCTACTAGTGATTGGATGTCCAAAAATAAAAAAAGAAAGTCTGGGTCTTTTGAAGAAAACTGAAATTTTTAGTGTGTTTATTCAGGTATCCCTAAGTTCATAGATTATTAAATAGCAAAGGTAGAAAACCCTGGAAAACCCAAAAAAGTCAGAAAAAGTGACTTATTTCCATTGGGTCCATAAGTTCTCCTTTAAATTTTTCCCGGGGGACCCGTCTCTCCCATCAATTTATAAAATTTCATGCCTTCAAATTGATGCCAGCCAACATTTTATGCCTCAGCTCAAGTGTTTGGGTGTCCTACCACCGTCAAGTTTAAAAACAAATGCAGGGCTGGGTGGGCTCACACAATGGGTAATGATGATTAGCAGGACACAACATGATGTGTGACATGTCCTCTGCATTTAGGGTTTTTTTTTATTTAAACTGTGCACATAATACATTTATTTTTATAACTGTCTTGAGATTTAGGCACAAAAAAAGGTGTACATTACAGTATACAGTGGTACCTCGAGACAGCTTAATTTGTTTTAGAAGGTGTTTGAGTGCCCCTGCCAAAAGAATTTGTTTCCATAAGGAAAAATGTAAATTAGATTAATCTTTTTTGATCCCAAAATTTCACTTACAAAAACATTTCGAAATACACTTTCATAATTTTTGAGTTGGGAGCTGCTGTAAATCGGGGACCACTGTATATGTTTTTTTTACCAGGATAACCCAAGAAAGTCAAACAATATGACCTATTTCCCTGTTAAAAGTATCAAACCCTGAATCAGCTGAAATCATAAAATTTTTGTACACAGTGCTCGAGGGCCCCATATTCTGGGCACAACATGTTTCCAAAAAAGACAGTGGACCCCCTCGATCAAAATTTTGCAGAAGCCTGCTCAAGTGCCATTAAGGCAAAATTTACTTCCTTAAGAAATAATGTCACGTAGGTTGTCTATTTCAGACCCCAAAATACACTTCCAAAGCACTTTCAAATTATCACATAACTTTCGATTTGGGGGTACGTTGGGGTCCACTGTACATTTCGTAGAACCCCCCCTATCCACTGATTCAGTATCCCGGGGTTTTAGTTTTCCCGTTTTACTATGGCCAAAAAACTTTGTAATTTTGCATAATAATGGCTCCAAAGTGCAAAAGTAGGGGCGACAGTTCTTAAAAGCCAAGAAAGCCGTGGGTCTTCCCATCAGTGAAAGTGATAATTTCCACTTGTTGTGCATAATTTATCAATTTTTTTATAATGGGTATTTATAGGACTTATATATGGGGTTTGCTTTATCCACGATTTCAGTATCCACAGCAGGCCCTTGGAACATACCCCCCATGGATACGGGGTCCTACTGTATTTTTTTTAAAGAAAACCCCAAAAAAATAATACAAAGTGACTTTTTTCATGTTTCAAGTACACCCTGAATAAATTGATACAGTGGCCCCCCTTTAACGAGCACCGGAAATCGTACTATGTGTTAAAAAGGGTTTTTTAAGTGTTTTTTTGGGGTCTAAAAACAACCTACTTGACATTATTTTTTGGGAAAACGTTCGGTAATGGCACTTGAGCAGGTTCGGGAATGAATTTTGTCATTACCGGGGTCCATGTATTAAGATTTTCGACATAGTATCAAAAGAAAACCCTCTGCAAAGAAATAAGAAAAACAAATATTTTACCAATTTCATTGCCTATTCCTTGTGGGGAATGTTGGGATGAATCTTCCCATATTTTGGACATACAAAAAACCCTGAAACATAGTCAATGGGGCACAAGACCACCATGAGCCTAATGTGACCAGGTAGAGGAAGTGGCTTTTAAAAAATTTTTATGAGGCCTGCAATTTTTTAAAAAATCAGAGTATTATGATATATTAGTGCATTAATATTTCAGATTTATTTTATTATAAAATATACTTTAAATTAATGTTTTTTATTTTCTGCTTTACTCTAAATGCTGAACCATTTTAAAATTTTCTAAGAATTGCATATGCCAACAACCGCCTTCTACACTTTCTTTGCTCTTATTCTACCTTAAGGTAAGTTACTAAGTAAGAAGCACATCAGACCACATGAAGGGCCCTTTGAAACTTCCAATATTAACTCTATTTTTTGTCATATTTGACCTAAGCAAAATATATGTCATATTTATATAAGACTTCCCAAAATGAAAGCTATTTTATGTCATACAGTATTTCATAGGAACTGTTTTTCTTGTCACAGGATGGTGAGCCCTATAAAAGCCCACATGGGTGCAGTACTTTTTAGAGAAGGTGATGACTGCCTTGATAGTACTGTCAAAAAACATGTCACAGAGATACGTGAGACAATACATGATACCAAGACAAGTTTGCAGCAATATTTTTTATTGGGAAAGGGCTAATTCTGGAAGGAAAACAGTGCTCCTTTGAAATGAAGAAATGTCAATAGAATAAATGTGCTTTTCTAGGTGATTCTGGGTGCCTAGAAAAGCTTTTACTGAGTTCGAAAATTTGTCAAGACACTAGTCCATGACTTGCCTGACTCCTGGCCCACCAGCCCAGATCCCGGACCTGGCACTGGTGTAACCCCAAACCAATAAACCCACCAAGCAGTGCTTTTTCTTATCCACCCCACTACCTAGCATGCCAGCTACCAGGTTAATCATTCCTCAACTGGACAAAGTGGATTATCAATCTAGCATTACTGAAACGAAGCAGAATATGAGCATTTTGCCAATTTGCTGATGAATGATCATTTTTTTAACTTCAATTCTTCCTACAAAAGTAAGGTGTCTTCCAATTTAGTTTTTTTATTTACCTACTTTTTTTAAATAAAAAAGAATATTTTTTTTTTAAAAATTTTGCCACACACACAAAACATCTTTCTATGGGTCTTCCACGTTTAAGGGGGGATGAAGATGGCATAGGTTTTTTGGTCTCAACAAAGAAACAATTACATGAATAAATTTTCAAAACAGTGGAACCCCCCGGTTGTTTTTAATCCGTTCCCAGAATCGGCTAAACCCGAAACTTTAAAAAACCCAAGTAATATTTCCCATAAAAAATAATGTAAATACAATTAATCCCTTCCAGACACCCAAAATATTAAAAAAAAAAATACATTTTTAAAATAACAACTATAGTTTCAACAGAAAACAATGAAAAAAAATAAAGCACTAATAAATGGATAAATGAACATTTAAATGCTATTACAAGATCGCTTTTCCTTTTTAAATGATCAACTCCACAACACTATTCCCGCTAACTGTTTTTAATTAATACCCAACAACATCTTCGATTGTTTGTGATCTCTTTTTTTTGCATTTTTACCCCCTTTCCAACTTTTGTCCATTGATTTCTCTTTCTTTGTCATGGAGGGAAAAGTAGTCATTGGGGTTTAAAGGGTTTTTAGTCTCCGGGGGTCATTCACGGGCAGCCGGTGTCCCTTTGGGGGCCAATCAAACCCCCCCCCCTTTTCTGGTGGTAGTTACCTTACCGGGGCAGTGAAAAGGGGGGACACCCACCTCCCCTCTTTTCCCAAACGTCTGCGTGGCCTGGTCAGCTGGCGCGAGTTTTAAGGGGCTAGATGTACGTCTCTGACTTGGTTTTGTCTACTCTTCCCTTAAAAACTTACGTCCTGACCAATGGCATACGAAATTGTTAACTCAGGATAACCATCCTACATCTCGTCCATCAGAGGCTCAACCTGGGCTTATATTTCCTACTCTCCATCCTGCCAGAACCACAAAGGCCTATTTTTTTTTTTTTTTTTTTTTTTTTTTTTTTAAAAAATTTGACTATTTTTCCCCACAAACCCCCTTTTCCCGTCAGGGTGGAAAGTTGTTGATTTCGACTTCCCATACATCCTGGCACTCGGTTAAAGTACACCACTTTCATAATTTTCACAATTTCTTTCGAATTCTATTGTGTTTCTCACCTTCTTTATCAAAGGGCTGGCACTGGGAAATTTCTTTGGGCCCATGGTGGTTTATTTTTCAGTCGCACTCAACAGTTGCACAAAAAACAATTCAAATTCAAATTCTTTATTTCTGATAATATTACAAAGTGGGGTTTACATATTTTTTGGTATTTGCATTTTATGAAATACTTATTACAAGAAGGCCAATAGTATGCCTAGGTATGCCTAGGCATTTCAGGCAGTCTTATACTAGATCTTACTCTATAGTGACACAATAATTATACTGGTATTTAGGTTAGGTAATTGAGGTAGTTCAAAATATTTAAGAACTTAACAATTAGTTTATATATTAATGGAAATGGTGGAGTGTCTCAGGCAAACTTATGACTAGCTTAAAAATTATGAAGCAATAGTTGTATTAGAATTTTGTTTACAGTCATATGCAAATTAGGGAGTCACAGATATCAATAAGTGTATTTTACTGTGGATATGTGCAAGATAAAGTAGTTTTCATATGGTTAGCTACCAGTTGGGTGCTTAACCCTTTGACTATCGCAACCCCTAATCCTGGTGCTCTCCTGTTGTCGCAAAATTTAAATAAAAAAATTTTTTTTCTTATGAAATGATAGAGAATCTTTTCCCGATGGTAATGACACAAAAGTATGAAATTTGATTGAAAACTTACGGAGTTACGCTCTTGCGAAGTTAGTGATCTTGGCGATATATAAACATCGGCAATTTCGCCGTTTTGAGCCCTTTTTTTGGCCAATTCCATTGTTCCATTCGACCAAATTCATAGCTTTTTCTTTAGAACTCCATTTGTTCTATCGATTGAGTACAAGAAACCACCAATTTACTGATTTCAACTCCCCAAATAAAGTGGTCAGAAATTGGCAATTTGAATTTCATGCAAAATAAAAAAGTTGTCAATTTCAAAATAGGGTCCAGAATAAACAATGCAGACATTCCTGGCACTAAAATAAGATGTTATCTGTTCATTAGTCACGTCTTTAGGCCCTCTTATTTTACTCTTGCTTTCTATTTTGATTTTTATTCACACAAAAAATAGAAGATTTACCATTATGCAGACTATTGCATTATTGTAAAAATGGTAAATAATATCAGTGCACTTGTGAAGAATATTAGACTCACCAATTGATGTGTATTGGACGCATGGGTGATTTGTTTACTCTTGAACATTTGAAAAAATCGAACATTTCCCTACTTTGAGCTCAATTTCAAGATCGTTTTCATCATGAAACTAATCAATATCATCATATTTCTGTAGTATGTTTTCCATTCTATCAAATGAGACCATAACAAAAAGATACAACCATAAATATAAAATACACCTCAAAGACGGTGTTTTAATCCAAAAAACGGATTTTTCTCTCATTATGCACTGCGTGCTGCAGGATTTTATACAGCGCACACTGACCACACAGACCATTCTCTCATATGTGGCTACCAGCTTTCTCCCGCTTGATTTGAAGCCGCTAGAATTTGTGAGTATATATACGTCTGAAACAGTGGCTCGTAAGATGTATATATACGACCAAAACAGTCAAAGGGTTAAGTGAGATAAGATGTTTTTTAATGTTGCTTTTGAAAATGCAGGTTGTGTCTGCAGTTCTAGAGTTTTTAGGCAGGGGTTATTACGAAATGTTTTGAATGAACACGCGAAGTAATGCTCACTCGACCAGTGACAGAGCCAGACTGAGACATTTTGCAGAGTTGCAGCATCCGGGTGGCGGACGCATCTGTCACGTACGATTTCCGGGTGGAGGAACGAAATCTGGACCAAAATTTCGCCCAAAAATGTGGTCTGATTCCCAAAAAATACGATATTCGGTGCATACGAAATCCAGGAGTTCCACTGTAGTTTTGACTAAGTGTTGCCTGAGATGCTAGGCATTCTACAGGTCTTCAGTGTATTGTATATCCTGTGCAATAATACTAAAATTTAGATCAGTAGTTGCACTTGTATTTGACAAAAGTTATAGCAAATTGCTTTATTGAAACTACCAAAAAATTGCTTGCAAAAATTAAAGTAGTAGGCATAAGCCTGTGAATCTGGCAATGCGTGTGACTGTGAATCTGGCAAGGCATGTGACTGTGAATCTGGCAAGGCATGTGACTGTGAATCTGGCAAGGTGTGTGCCTGTAAATCTGGCAAGGTGTATGGCTGTGAATCTGGCAAGGTATGTGGCTGTGAATCTGGAAAGGCATGTGCCTATGAATCTGCCAAGGTGTGTGCCTGTGAATCTGGCAAAGTGTGCCTGTGAATCTGGCAAGGTGTATACTTCTGAATCTGGCAAGGTGTGTGACTGTGAATCTGGCAAGGCATGTGCCTGTAAATCTGGCAAGGCATGTGACTGTGAATCTGGCAAGGTGTGTGCCTGTAAATCTGGCAAGGTGTATGGCTGTGAATTTGGCAAGGTGTGTGCCTGTGAATCTGGCAAGGCGTGTGCCTATGAATCTGCCAAGGTGTGTGCCTGTGAATCTGGCAAAGTGTGTGCCTGTGAATCTGACAAGGTGTGTGCCTGTGAATCTGGCAAGGTGTATACTTCTGAATCTGGCAAGGTGTGTGACTGTGAATCTGACAAGGCATGTGACTGTGAATCTAGCAAGGTGTGTGCCTGTAAATCTGGCAAGGTGTATGGCTATGAATCTGGCAAGGTGTGTGCCTGTGAATCTGGCAAGGTGTGTGCCTGTGAATCTGGCAAGATGTATACTTCTGAATCTGGCAATGTTGTGCCTGTAAATCCGGCAAGGCATGTGCCTGTAAATCTGGTAAGGTGCATACTTATGAATCTATGAAGGCGTGTCTGTGAATCTGGCAAGGTGTGTATTTGTGAATCTGGCAAGGCATGTGCCTGTAAATCTGGCAAGGCATGTGACTGTGAATCTGGCAAGGTGTTCCTGTAAATCTGGCAAGGTGTATGGCTGTGAATCTGGCAAGGTGTGTGCCTGTGAATCTGGAAAGACATGTGCCTATGAATCTGCCAAGGTGTGTGCCTGTGAATCCTGGCAAAGTGTGTGCCTGTGAATCTGGCAATTTGTGTGCCTGTGAATCTGGCAAGGTGTATACTTCTGAATCTGGCAAGGTGTGTAACTGTGAATCTGGCAAGGTGTATGGCTGTGAATCTGGCAAGGTGTGTGCCTGTGAATCTGGCAAGGCGTGTGCCTATGAATCTGCCAAGGTGTGTGCCTGTGAATCTGGCAAGTGTGTCCTGTGAATCTGGCAAGTGTGTGCCTGTAATCTGGCAAGGTGTATACTTCTGAATCTGGCAAGGTGTGTGACTGTGAATCTGGCAAGGCATGTGACTGTGAATCTGGCAAGGCATGTGACTGTGAATCTGGCAAGGTGTGTGCCTGTAAATCTGGCAAGGTGTATGGCTGTGAATCTGGCAAGGTGTGTGCCTGTGAATCTGGCAAGGCGTGTGCCTATGAATCTGCCAAGGTGTGTGCCTGTGAATCTGGCAAAGTGTGTTCCTGTGAATCTGGCAAGGTGTGTGCCTGTGAATCTGGCAAGGTGTATACTTCTGAATCTGGCAAGGTGTGTGACTGTGAATCTGGCAAGGTGTGTGACTGTGAATCTGGCAAGGCATGTGACTGTGAATCTGGCAAGGCATGTGACTGTGAATCTGGCAGGTGTGTGCCTGTAAATCTGGCAAGGTGTATGGCTGTGAATCTGGCAAGGTGTGTGCCTGTGAATCTGGCAAGGCGTGTGCCTGTGAATCTGGCAAGGTGTATACGTCTGAATCTGGCAAGGTGTGTGCCTGTAAATCTGGTAAGGTGCATACTTATGAATCTATGAAGGCGTGTGTCTGTGAATCTGGCAAGGCGTGTATTTGTGAATCTGGCAAGGCATGTGACTGTGAATCTGGCAAGGTGTATGGCTGTGAATCTGGCAAGGTGTGTGCCTGTAAATCTGCAGTGTGTGCCTATGAATATGCCAAGGTGTATACTTCTGAATCTGGCAAGGTGTGTGACTGTGAATCTGGCAAGGCATGTGCCTGTAAATCGGGCAAGGCATGTGCCTGTGAATCTGCAAGGCGTTTGCCTGTAAATCTGGCGAGGTGTATGGCTGTGAATCTGGCAAGGTGTGTGCCTGTGAATCTGGCAAGGCATGTGCCTATGAATCTGCCAAGGTGTGTCCCTGTGAATCTAGCAAGGTGTGTGCCTGTGAATCTGGCAAGGTGTGTGCCTGTGATCTGGCAAGGTGTGTGCCTGTGAATCTGGCAAGGTGTGTGTCTGTGAATCCTGGCAAGGTGTATACTTCCTGAATCTGGCAAGGTGTGTGCCTGTGAATCCGCAAGGCGTGTGCCTGTAAATCTAGTTAGATATATGCCTATGAATCTGGCAAGGTGTTTGCCTGTGAATCTGGCAAGGCATTTTCCGTGAATCTGGCAAAGCATCATCTACTGACAAATCTGCAGTCACATCAGCCAAGAACCATAGCCATCCACATCAGCTCAAGAACCACAGCCATCCACTTCAGTCCAGTGGGTTAATTTAACATGCTTTTCAAGATCATCGACAAAGATGAGCAACCAGAATTTAAGGTAAAAAAATTGTTTCACATAATGTTTTTAGCTAAATACTCAAATCTGGGAAGGTATTTAATAGAAGGAAAATTTAAAAGTAAATATAGGAAAGAATAAAGCGTGAGAGTATCAAAGAGTATACGCAATGAGAGATTGGAGAGAGGGACTCCTGGAGGAGGAAAATACAGTACCTGGACTCTGAAGGAAGGGTGGGGATGTTGTGATTTGGAGGGTCATCTGAAGTGTAATGTAAGCATGCTTCTGGCAAGACAATGATTGAATGAGAGACAGTGAAAGTGTTTTCATCTTTGTTGGGTCACCCTACCTCAGTGGGAGATGGCCAGTGTTAAATAAAAAAAAATATTGTATTTTAATTTTGTACACCTCACTGTATCCGAGTGCCCGAGGTCACTCAAGCCACATGGAGCAAGCCACGTGGGGTGATCACCAAGCCACGTGGATCACCAAGCCATGTGGATGTACAAGCCACGTGGGTTACCAAGCCAGATGTCCCAAGCCACATGCCGTGGCCTGCTGCCGCATCAACCCATGATGTCACCATGCTGCTGACATCACCACGATGCTGCCCGACTCACGATGTCACCCACAATGCTGCCTGATGTCACCTTGCGATGTCACCCCATGACATCCCTCACGATGTCATCCTGCAAAGTCTGCTGACGTCACCTCATGATGTCACCCCATGACATCACCTCATGGCGTCACGCCTGACATCACCACATGATGTCACGTGTTCTAATGTGAAGTGTGCGTTTTGTTTTCAGTATTGTCGAGAAGTTTGAGAGAAGATACAGTGGACCCCCGACTCAACGAAAGTACCATATAACGAAAAAATCTTTAGCAGCTTTTTCACTTTCGTTTAAGCGAAATGTACTCGTGTAGCTGAAAGCGTACCAGACCTGTCCGCCTGCCCGCGCCTCGCAGGACGCCAGTCAAGCGTTGTTTACCATTGAGAGAACATTACTCAGCGCGCTCTTTCAAACATTCACAATAAATTTGTTGTGTTTATTGGTGGTTTAGTGATTGTCACTGTGAATAAGTCACCATGGGTCCAAAAAAGCTTCCTAGTGGCACCCCCATGGGAAAGTGAGGGAAAACCATCGAACTGGGAAAAAAATTGTAGAAAAAAATGAGTGAGCTTGCCAGGGTGTACAA
>WNWK01039407.1:0-17466 GCA_009830355.1 Cherax destructor
ACCGCTCTAAAACGTCGAAATATGCAATAAAATATTTTAGCACATTTTTCTGAGCTTTTTAATGTTTCATGTATTTTTTGAAATATTCTATAAAAATATTGATTTTTATAGATTTTAATGGGATTTTTAAAAATATGTAAATAATTAATAAATATTAAAATGCTATAAAACGAATTTTATTGCATTTTTGACGATTCAAGGCATTTTCAAGGATTTTCTGAAAAACTATTTTTTAGATAAAATATACCTGTGAGTAAGCTTCCTAAAAGAAAATCATAAAATTTTGCTTACTTTTCCCATAAATTTCAATTGCAGTAGAAATTCTATTTAAAAGTGTGAAAATGTAAGAATTTTAGCTAAAAAATGAGTTTTGCCAGAAAAGCACTCAAACCGCTCTAAAACGTCGAAATATGCAATAAAATACGATTTTGCACATTTTTCTGAGCTTTTAATGTTTCATGTATTTTCGAAAATAATATGAAATATTCTATAAAAATATTGATTTTATAGATTTTTAATGGGATTTTTAAAAATATGTAAATAATTAATAATATTAAAAATGCTATAAAACTTGATTTTACTGCATTTTTGACGATTAAGGCATTTTCAAGGATTTTTGAAAACCATTTTTTAGATAAATATACCTATGAGTAAGCTTCCTAAAAGAAAATCATAAAATTGTGCTTACTTTTCCCATAAATTTCAATTGGAGTAGAAATTCTATTTAAAAGTGTGAAAATCTAAGTATTTTAGCTAAAAAATGAGTTTTGTCAGAGAAGTATCAAACCGCTCTAAAACGTTGAAATATGCCATAAAATGCGATTTTAGCACATTTTTCTGAGCTTTTTAATGTTTCATGTATTTTCGAAAATAATATGAAATATTCTATAAAAATATTGATTTTTTATAGATTTTTAATGGGATTTTTTAAAAATATGTAAATAATTAATAAATATTAAAAAATGTTATAAAACTTGATTTTACTAAATTTTTTTGACGATTTAAGGCATTTTCAAGGATTTTCGGAAAAACTATTTTTTTAGATAAAATATACCTATAAGTAAGCTTCCTAAAAGAAAATCATAAAATTTTGCTTACTTTTCCCATAAATTTCAATTGCATTAGAAATACAATTTAAAAGTGTGAAAATCTAAGTATTTTAGCTGAAAAATAAGTTTTGCAAGAAAAGCACTCAAACCGCTCTAAAACGTCGAAATATGCATAAAAACGATTTTAGCACATTTTTCTGAGCTTTTTAATGTTTCATGTATTTTTCGAAAATAATATGAAATATTCTATAAAATATTGATTTTTAAGATTTTTAATGGGATTTTTAAAATATGTAAATAATTAATAAATATTCAAAAATATTTATTTTATTGATTTTCGATTCAAGGCATTTTCAGGATTTTTGAAAACTATTTTTAGATAAAATATACCTTGAGTAAGCTTCCTAAAAGAAAATCACAAAATTTTGCTTACTTTTCCCATAAATTTCAATTGCAGTAGAATTCTATTTAAAAGTGTGAAAATTAAGTATTTTAGCTAAAAATGAGTTTTGCAGAAAAGCTAAACCGCTCTAAAACGTCGAATATGCATAAAATCGATTTTAGCACATTTTTCTGACTTTTTAATGTTTCATGTATTTTCGAAAAAATATGAAATATTCTATAAAATATTGATTTTTAAAGATTTTAATGGGATTTTATTAAAAATGTAAAAATTAATTTTATTCATTTTACGATTCAAGGCATTTTCAGGATTTTCTGAAAACTTTTTTTAGATAAAATATACCTATGAGTAAGCTTCCTAAAAGAAAATCACAAAATTTTGCTTACTTTTCCCATAAATTTCAATTGCAGTAGAATTCTATTTAAAAGTGTGAAAATTAAGTATTTTAACTAAAAATGAGTTTTCAGAAAAGCTCAAACCGCTCTAAAACGTCGATATGCATAAAATCGATTTAGCACATTTTTCTGACTTTTAATGTTTCATGTATTTTTCGAAAAAATATGAAATATTCTATAAAAAATTTTGATTTTTAAAGGGATTTTTTAAAATATGTAAATAATTAATATATATTAAAAATATTTACGATTCAAGGCATTTTCAGATTTCTGAAAACTTTTTTTAGATAAATATACCTATGAGTAAGCTTCCTAAAAGAAAATCACAAAATTTTGCTTACTTTTCCCATAAATTTCAATTGCAGTAGAATTCTATTTAAAAGTGTGAAAATTAAGTATTTTAACTAAAAATGAGTTTTGCCAGAAAAGCCAAACCGCTCTAAAACGTCGAAATATGCCATAAAATGCGATTTTAGCACATTTTTCTGAGCTTTTTAATGTTTCATGTATTTTTCGAAAATAATATGAAATATTCTATAAAAATGGGATTAATGGGATTTTTTAAAAATATGTAAATAATTAATAAATATTAAAAAATGCTATAAAACTTGATTTTATTGCATTTTTTGACGATTCAAGGCATTTTCAAGGATTTTCTGAAAAACTATTATTTTAGATAAAATATACCTATGAGTAAGCTTCCTAAAAGAAAATCATAAAATTTTGCTTAGTTTTCCCATAAATTTCAATTGCAGTAGAAATTCTATTTAAAAGTGTGAAAATGTAAGTATTTTAACTAAAAAATGAGTTTTGTCAGAAAAGCATCAAACCGCTCTAATACGTCGAATTATGCCATAAAATGCGATTTTAGCACATTTTTCTGAGGTTTTTAATGTTTCATGTATTTTTCGAAAATAATATGAAATATTCTATAAAATATTGATTTTTATAGATTTTTAATGGGATTTTTTAAAAATATGTAAATAATTTCATAAATATTCAAAAATGCTATAAATCTTGATTTTATTGCATTTTTTGACGATTTAAGGCATTTTCAAGGATTTTCTGAAAAACTATTTTTTTAGATAAAATATATCTGTGAGTAAGCTTCCTAAAAGAAAATCATAAAATTTTGCTTACTTTTCCCATAAATTTCAATTGCAGTAGAAATTCTATTTAAAAGTGTGAAAATGTAAGAATTTTAGCTAAAAAATGAGTTTTGTCAGAAAGCATCAAACCGCTCTAAAACGTCGAAATATGCCATAAAATACATTTTAGCACATTTTCTGAGCTTTTAATGTTTCATGTATTTTTCGAAAATAATATGAAATATTCTATAAAATATTGATTTTTATAGATTTTTAATAGGATTTTTAAAAATATGTAAATAATTAATAAATATTAAAAATGCTATAAACTTGATTTTATTGCATTTTTGACGATTAAAGATTTTCTGAAAACTATTTTTAGATAAAATATTCCTGTGATAAGCTTCCTAAAGAAAATCATAAAATTTTGCTTACTTTTCCCATAAATTTCAATTGCAGTAGAAATTCTATTTAAAAGTGTGAAAATTAAGATTTTAGCTGAAAATGAGTTTTGTCAGAAACATCAAACGTCTAAAACTGAAATAATGCCATAAAATACGATTTTAGCATTTTTGACATCGGCTTTTAATGTTTCTGTATTTTTAGAAAATAATATGAAATACTTCTATAAAAATATATTTTTTAGATTTTTAATGATTTTAAATATGAAATAATTAATAAATATTCAAAAATACTATAAACGAAAATGAGTTTTGTCAGAAAAGCATCAAACCGCTCTAAAACGTCGAAATATGCCATAAAATACGATTTTAGCACATTTTTCTGAGCTTTTTAATGTTTCATGTATTTTTCGAAAATAATATGAAATATTCTATAAAAATATTGATTTTTATAGATTTTTAATGGGATTTTTTAAAAATATGTAAATAATTAATAAATATTCAAAATGCTATAAAACGATATTTTATTGCATTTTTTGACGATTCAAGGCATTTTCAAGGATTTTCTGAAAAACTATTTTTTTTAGATAAAATATACCTATGAGTAAGCTTCCTAAAAGAAAATCATAAAATTTTGCTTACTTTTCCCATAAATTTCAATTGCAGTAGAAATTCTATTTAAAAGTGTGAAAATCTAAGTATTTTAGCTGAAAAATGAGTTTTGTCAGAAAAGCATCAAACCGCTCTAAAACGTCGAAATATGCCATAAAATACGATTTTAGCACATTTTTCTGAGCTTTTTAATGTTTCATGTATTTTTCGAAAATAATATGAAATATTCTATAAAATATTGATTTTTATAGATTTTTAATGGGATTTTTTAAAAATATGTAAATAATTAATAAATATTAAAAATGCTATAAAACTTGATTTTACTGCATTTTGACGATTTAAGGATTTTCAAGATTTTCTGAAAAACTATTTTTAGATAAAATATACCTTGAGTAAGCTTCCTAAAGAAATCATAAAATTTTGCTTACTTTTCCATAAATTTCAATTGCAGTAGAAATTCTATTTAAAAGTGTGAAATGTATATTTTAGCTAAAATGAGTTTTGCCAGAAAAGCACTCAAACTGCTCTAAAACGTCGAAATATGCAATAAAATACTATTTTAGCACATTTTTCTGAGTTTTTAATGTTTCATGTATTTTTCGAAAATAATTGAAATATTCTATAAAATATTGATTTTATAGATTTTTAATGGGATTTTTAAAAATATGTTAATAATTAATAAATATTAAAATGCTATAAAACTGATTTTATTGCATTTTTGACGATTAAGGATTTTCAAGTTTTCTGAAAACTATTTTTAGATAAAATATACCTTGAGTAAGCTTCTAAAGAAAATCATAAAATTTTGCTTACTTTTCCATAAATTTCAATTGCGTAGAATTCTATTTAAAGTGAAATAAGATTTTAGCTAAAAATGAGTTTTGCCAGAAAGCATCAAACCGCTCTAAAACGTCGAAATATGCATAAAATAGATTTTGCACATTTTTCTGAGCTTTTTAATGTTTCATGTATTTTCGAAAATAATATGAAATATTCTATAAAAATATTGATTTTTATAGATTTTTAATGATTTTAAAATATGTAAATAATTAATATATATTCAAAATGTAAAAACGATATTTATGCATTTTGACGATTCAAGCATTTCAAGTTTTCTGAAAACTATTTTTTAGATAAAATATACCTATGAGTAAGCTTCTAAAAGAAAATCAAAATTTTGCTTACTTTTCCCATAAATTTCAATTGCAGTAGAAATTCTATTTAAAAGTGTGAAAATCTAAGTATTTTAGCTGAAAATGAGTTTTGTCAGAAAAGCATCAAACCGCTCTAAAACGTCGAAATATGCCATAAAATACGATTTTAGCACATTTTCTGAGCTTTTAATGTTTCATGTATTTTTCGAAAATAATATGAAATATTCTAT
The DNA here is from genome assembly GCA_009830355.1 of Cherax destructor. Taxonomy (NCBI): domain Eukaryota; kingdom Metazoa; phylum Arthropoda; class Malacostraca; order Decapoda; family Parastacidae; genus Cherax; species Cherax destructor. The sequence goes on from WNWK01039407.1 coordinate 5,333, forward strand.
AAAAATATTGATTTTTATAGATTTTTAATGGGATTTTTTAAAAATATGTAAATAATTAATAAATATTCAAAAATGCTATAAAACGATATTTTATTGCATTTTTTGACGATTCAAGGCATTTTCAAGGATTTTCTGAAAAACTATTTTTTTAGATAAAATATACCTATGAGTAAGCTTCCTAAAAGAAAATCATAAAATTTTGCTTACTTTTCCCATAAATTTCAATTGCAGTAGAAATTCTATTTAAAAGTGTGAAAATCTAAGTATTTTAGCTGAAAAATGAGTTTTGTCAGAAAAGCATCAAACCGCTCTAAAACGTCGAAATATGCCATAAAATACGATTTTAGCACATTTTTCTGAGCTTTTTAATGTTTCATGTATTTTTCGAAAATAATATGAAATACTCTATAAAAATATTGATTTTTATAGATTTTTAATGGGATTTTTTAAAAATATATAAATAATTAATAAATATTCAAAAATGCTATAAAACGAAAAATGAGTTTTGTCAGAAAAGCATCAAACCGCTCTAAAACGTCGAAATATGCCATAAAATACGATTTTAGCACATTTTTCTGAGCTTTTTAATGTTTCATGTATTTTTCGAAAATAATATGAAATATTCTATAAAAATATTGATTTTTATAGATTTTTAATGGGATTTTTAAAAATATGTAAATAATTAATAAATATTCAAAAATGCTATAAAACGATATTTTATTGCATTTTTTGACGATTCAAGGCATTTTCAAGGATTTTCTGAAAAACTATTTTTTTAGATAAAATATACCTATGAGTAAGCTTCCTAAAAGAAAATCATAAAATTTTGCTTACTTTTCCCATAAATTTCAATTGCAGTAGAAATTCTATTTAAAAGTGTGAAAATCTAAGTATTTTAGCTGAAAATGAGTTTTGTCAGAAAAGCATCAAACCGCTCTAAAACGTCGAAATATGCCATAAAATACGATTTTTGCACTTTTTCTGAGCTTTTTAATGTTTCATGTTTTTTTCGAAAATAATATGAAATTTTTTTTTTTATTAACACATCGGCCGATTCCCACCAAGGAAGGGTGGCCCGAAAAAGAAAAACTTTCATCATCATTCACTCTATCACTGTCTTGCCAGAAGGGTGCTTTACACTACAGTTATAAAACTGCAACATTAACACCCCTCCTTCAGAGTGCCGGCACTGTACTTCCCATCTCCAGAACTCAAGTCCGGCCTGCCGATTTCCCTGAATCCCTTCATAAATGTTACTTTGCTCACACTCCAACAGCACGTCAAGTATTAAAAACCATATGCCTCCATTCACTCCTATCAAATACGCTCACACATGTTTGCTGGAAGTCCAAGCCCCTCGCACACAAAACTTCCTTTACCCCCTCCCTCCAACCTTTCCTAGGCCGACCCCTACCCCGCCTTCCCTCCACTACAGATTTATACACTCTCGAAGTCACTCTGTCTCGTTCCATTCTCTCTACATGTCCAAACCATCTCAACAACCCCTCCTCAGCTCTCTGGACAATCGTTTTGGTAATCCCGCACATCCTCCTAATTTCCAAACTCCGAATTCTCTGCATTATATTCACACCACACATTGACCTCAGACATGACATCTCCACTGCCTCCAGCCTTCTCCTCGTTGCAACATTCATCACCCATGCTTCACACCCATATAAGAGCGTTGGTATAACTATACTCTCATACATTCCCTCTTTACTTCCATGGACAAGGTTCTTTGTCTCCACAGACTCGAAGTGCTCCACTCACCCTTTTCCCCTCATCAATTCTATGATTCACCTCATCCTTCATAGACCCATCCGCCGACATGTCCACTCCCAAATATCTGAATACATTCACCTCCTCCATACTCTCTCCCTCCAATCTGATATCCAATCTTTCGTCACCTATTCTTTTTGTTATCCTCATCACCTTACTCTTTCCTATATTCACTTTCAATTTTCTTCTTTTACACACCCTACCAAATTCATTAACCAACCTCTGCAGCTTCTCTTCAGAATCTCCCAAAAGCACAGTGTCATCAGCAAAAAGCAACTGTGACAACTCCCACTTTGTATTTGCTTCTTTATCTTTTAGCCCAACACCTCTTGCCAAGACCCTCGCATTCACTTCTCTTACAACCCCATCTATAAATATATTGAACAACCACGGTGACATCACACATCCTTGTCTAAGGCCCACTTTTACTGGGAAATAGTCCCCTTCCCTCCTACACACTCTAACCTGAGCCTCACTATCCTCATAAAAACTCTTCACTGCTTTCAGTAACCTTCCTCCTATTCCATACACCTGCAACATCTGAAATATTCTATATTCTATAAAAATATTGATTTTTATAGATTTTTAATGGGATTTTTTAAAAATATGTAAATAATTAATAAATATTAAAAAAATGCTATAAAACTAGATTTTACTGCATTTTTTGACGATTTAAGGCATTTTCAAGGATTTTGTGAAAAACTATTTTTTTAGATAAAATATACTTTTTCCCATAAATTTCAATTGCAGTAGAAATTCTATTTAAAAGTGTGAAAATGTAAGTATTTTAGCTAAAAAATGAGTTTTGCCAGAAAAGCACTCAAACCGCTCTAAAACGTCGAAATATGCAATAAAAAACTACTTTAGCACATTTTTCTGAGTTTTTAATGTTTCATGTATTTTTCGAAAATAATTTGAAATATTCTATAAAAATATTGATTTTTATAGATTTTTAATGGGATTTTTTAAAAATATGTTAATAATTAATAAATATTCAAAAATGCTATAAAACTTGATTTTATTGCATTTTTTGACGATTTAAGGCATTTTCAAGGATTTTCTGAAAAACTATTTTTTTAGATAAAATATACCTGTGAGTAAGCTTCCTAAAAGAAAATCATAAAATTTTGCTTACTTTTCCCATAAATTTCAATTGCAGTAGAAATTCTATTTAAAAGTGTGAAAATGTAAGAATTTTAGCTAAAAAATGAGTTTTGCCATAAAATGAGTTTTGTCAGAAAAGCATCAAACCGCTCTAAAACGTCGAAATATGCCATAAAATGCGATTTTAGCACATTTTTCTGAGCTTTTTAATGTTTCATGTATTTTTCGAAAATAATATGAAATATTCTATAAAAATATTGATTTTTATAGATTTTTAATAGGATTTTTTAAAAATATGTAAATAATTAATAAATATTAAAAAATGCTATAAAACTTGATTTTATTGCATTTTTTGACGATTTAAGAATTTTCTGAAAAACTATTTTTTTAGATAAAATATTCCTGTGAGTAAGCTTCCTAAAAGAAAATCATAAAATTTTGCTTACTTTTCCCATAAATTTCAATTGCAGTAGAAATTCTATTTAAAAGTGTGAAAATCTAAGTATTTTAGCTGAAAAATGAGTTTTGTCAGAAAAGCATCAAACCGCTCTAAAACGTCGAAATATGCCATAAAATACGATTTTAGCACATTTTTCTGAGCTTTTTAATGTTTCATGTATTTTTCGAAAATAATATGAAATACTCTATAAAAATATTGATTTTTATAGATTTTTAATGGGATTTTTTAAAAATATGTAAATAATTAATAAATATTCAAAAATACTATAAAACGAAAAATGAGTTTTGTCAGAAAAGCATCAACCTTTAAAACGTCGAAAATGCCATAAAATACGATTTTGCACATTTTCTGAGCTTTTTAATGTTTCATGTATTTTTCGAAAATAATATGAAATATTCATAAAAATATTGATTTTTATAGATTTTTAATTAGGATTTTTAAAATATGTAAATAATTAATAAATATTAAAAAATGCTATAAAACATGATTTATTGCATTTTTTGACGATTCAAGGCATTTTCAGGATTTTCTGAAAACTATTTTTAGATAAAATATACCTATGAGTAAGCTTCCTAAAAAGAAAATCATAAAATTTTGTTACTTTTCCCATAAATTTCAATTGCAGTAGAAATTCTATTAAAGTGTGAAAATCAAAGTATTTTAGCTAAAAATGAGTTTTGCCAGAAAAGCATCAAACAGCTCTAAAACGTCGAATATGCATAAAATCGATTTAGCACATTTTCGAGCTTTTTAATGTTTCATGTATTTTTCGAAAATAATATGAAATATTCTATAAAATATTGATTTTTATAGATTTTTAATGGATTTTTAAAATATGTAAATAATTAATAAATATCAAAAATGCTATAAAACTTGATTTATTGCATTTTTTGACGATTAAGCATTTTCAAATTTTCTGAAAAACTATTTTTAGATAAAATATACCTATGAGTAAGCTTCCTAAAGAAAATCATAAAATTTTGCTTACTTTTCCCATAAATTTCAATTGCAGTAGAATTCTATGTTTAAAAAATAAAATAAAATAAAAAAGAACTAGCACATGAATCTGAAGCAGAAGAAAACAGACAGGAACTACTTGATCCACTGCCCATCATAAAATGAAAAGATGTCAATGTAAAACATGTCATGTCTATGGAGAAAGTAACAGCCAAACTATTATAAGATATTTAATGCTAGATAAAAGAACTGGGCTATAAATATCTATGGCAGTTCAGCTTGAATAGAGATGTAAATAACATGAAATGTAAAGTGTGACATTATTTCCATACACTAAAACATTACATATTATTAGTGTCAAGACATTCAGCCATTTACAGAACCGTCCAGTCAATCGATGCAAAAAATAATAAATCACTTCATTGTTAATAGGATAACTGAAATCTTACAATTGTATCCACACTAGATGAATGAGCCTACTTTATGAGATTCCAACATAACCACTGTTTATAGTGGAAATGACAACTTTTTAAGATTTTATTTATATAATGCATTGATACACAGTAGACCTTTGAATAACAAAGTAGATCACATTCGAAAACAGCCTATACCAAAACATGTGTTAAGTAAATAAAATAACACATGGGGAAAATGACCTCAAAAATGGCAAGCAAATGTTTTTTTTTATTTTTAACAGACTGACCATCTCCACCAATGTAGGGTGACCCACGAAAAAGAAGAAACACTTTCACCATCACTCGCTCTAACACAGTCTTGCCAGAGGCATGCCTACATTATAGTTCAGATGCCCCACCAAACTCCAATATCCCCACTCCTCCTCCAGAGTGCAGGCACTGTACTTCCCACCTCCAGGACTCAAATCTGGCTAACCAGTTTCCCAGAATCATCGTAAATGTTCCTTGTTCACATTCCAACAGCACGCCAAATCATAAAAACACTTGTCTTCACTCACCCCTGCTCTAGCATGCTGGCAAAAACTGTTAAATGTCCAAGCCCCTCGCTTTTACAAAACCTCCTTTACCCCCTCCCTTCAACCTTTCCTAGGACAACACCAACACCTACCCCTCCTTTCATCCACTTCAGATTTATACACCCTCCAAGACATCCTATTTCCTCCATCCTCTAAATGTCCAAAACCATCTCAATAACCCTTCCTCAGCTCTTGAATCTTTACTTTTAGTAACCACACCTCCTAATCTCCAAACTATGAATTCTCGGCATAATATTCACCATATTCCCCTCAGACATGACATCTCCACTGCCTTCAGCCTCCTCGCTGCAACAATTAAAACCCATACTCCTGGTACATTCTCATTTGCCTCTATGAATAAAGTTCTTTGTTTCCACAGGTGCCTCAATGCACCACCCACCTTCTTCCTCCCATCAACTTATGGTTCAACTCATCTTTCATGAACCTCTCCATTAATAAGTCTACTCCCAATATCAAATATAAAGAAAATGAAGACTTTGACCCCCTTATATTGTAATTTGTTCATATTGATCTAGAAATATATGTTATGTACCTAAATCCTCAGTAAGAACTTGTGTTTCTAGATAAACTCACTTGATGAGGCCTGGGGAAAGATGGAGTTTGAAGCAGTATACCGATGATTCCTTCCAGAGAAAAGTGACCTTAATTGTTCCATCCAGAGACAATAAAGAGGCTAATACTCCATTAGTGACTTTATGAATGGAGTGATGGTCTTATCAGTATTAAATAAGAAAAAAAAGAACAGAAGAATTTTACCCTACCTTAAATCCTAATGAACTTTTATCATTATTAGTATTATTATTATTACAGGTATTTTTTTCACACAGTGGCAGTCTCACAATGTGGTCAAATGGTGCAAGGAAAGACATTCCGCTACTTATTCATCCAATCACTGTCTTTCCAGAAGTATGCTGACATCACAGTTCAGATGACCTTCTAAACTGTATTTCTTCAGAGTACAGGCACTGTACTTCCCACCTCCATGACTCCAAGTCTCCTTAATCCTTCATAAATGTTACCTTGCTCACTTTTTAAAAGTAAGTTATGGAAACTACTCATCTCCACTCAATCTAACATGCTCAAACAAGCTTGTTAGATATTTGAAACCTAGCACTTAAAACCTTTCCCACATCTCTCTAGCTCTCTGGAATTACCCCTACCCATCTTTCTTTTTAATAGTATTATGCTTCAAATATATAATGCTTTGTTGGACTCACAAGGTAACACATCTACTGGCACATGTGACCGCAGCATTCTGGAAGCTCACCCTGTGATATCATAAACTCTCTATACATAGGGGAAATTGCCAACAGACCCTTAGCTATCCTCAGGAAACTTAGCAAGTACCCTCATCAGAGGGCTGTGATGCCTACACTGGACAGCATGTGGCTAACACTACTAATTATCAGGCTATCAACCACAAGGCCTGATCCACTATTGGAAGAAAGCCATGGGGATGCGACCCCCAAAATATATTATAAACAAAAGTATTAATAAAGTCAATTACTTGAACTTGTCAGTATTATATACCACTGATGTTATAGGTAACCTACAGGAAGCAGAAGTAGGCTACAAAGGACCTCACCAATACTGACCCCTACACCCAATATATTCATTGCTCCTGAAATCCAACATGCAAGACCAGCCAAAAGGTAGCCGACTTTGATCTCAGAGGTCAATACCTGCATTTTCTGAAAATTAGTTTTGATGGACCACTATAAGGAATCTATCAAATCACTTACCCTTAAAATTCCAGTAGTAGATCTCCCTACCAACACAATAGATATTCCTTTCACTTAAACAAGACTAAGTCCTGAAGCACCTGCACAAAACAGGCACTTATAGCACAACAGCTAAACTCCTACCTGTGTTTGCACCCACCCAGTTTTACCTGTGACCATTTTGAGGGCTGCTGCCCCAACCTTTGGCCCAGCCTCAGGTCAGGCTTTCACGGCTGTAGTCAACCAGGCTGTTCATGCTAGCATCCTGCAGGCTAACTTAACCATCACAATCTTGCCAATCTGACACTTATAGAAGCTGTCAAGCTTCATAAAAACTTCTATCTTCCTCCTCAGCAATATTTCTGATATCTAGTGGTAGCATGCTGGAAGAGTCTTCGAGCCATGAATGTTGACACACTGTTCTCTAATTGTACCCATGGTTTCCCCTGCTCTTCACTGGGTTTATTCCCACAATTTTTCCCAGATCTTTCACTCAGTAAATTATCATAGCAGTATGTAAATTAGAGACTAGGTCTCCAGGATATGTTAGCAGGTCTCTTCTCTTTTCTGAGTCTAGAAAGCAATTCCAGGTGTTTTAACCCTTTCGGTGTCGGTCCCGTTATATAATGGCTTTGGGAGTCAGTGTCAGTCCATAGTACTATGCCATGAACTCCAACTCACTCAGATGAGCTGTGAGCAGTAAATCTGGGCCTAGATATGAGAGAATGGGTCTATGTGGTAAGTGTGCACCATATTAAAAATCATGCAGTACATAATGAAAAAAACGGCAACCATATTTTGGTTTAAAGCAGCGACTTTGAGGTGTATTTTCGTATGGGTATATTCTTGGTTTCTTGGTCTCATTTGAGAGAATGGAAGATACGTATATTACAGAAATAGAGATGGTTCTGATTAGTTTCAGGACTAAAGTAGCTTGAAATTGAGCTCAAATAGCAGAAATGTTCAATTTTGCTAATATTCCAGAGTACACAAGTGACATCATTTATCCAATAGACATCCAACTGGCCAGTCTAATACACATTTAGGAATACTGACATAATTATTAAACAATGCAGTAGTCTGTGTAACAGTAAATCTTCTATTTTTGTGTGAATAAAAATTCAAAATGGAAAAATAAGCATAATATAAAAAGGGGCCTGGAAGACATGACTAGACAGAAGAAATGTTTTTTTGGTGCCAGGAATGTCTACATTCTTTATTCTGGACCCTATTTTTAAGTTAGCAATTTTTTAATTGTGTGAAATTGGGCCAAATTACCAATTTCTGATCACTATTGGGTAGTTGAAATTGGTAAATGGCCAGTTCCTTGTACTCATTCGAATCTATAATTGTTTACTGTTGCTTTGCTGCCACCTTTGTGGAGTGGGGGCGACATCTGTTGTTTTTTAACCGCTGTGGATGACGACCCCATATAAGAACATATAGGAAACAAAGGAAGCGCTCCATGGAATATTATGGCACTTGATAGGGGCTTCTTGCACTTCTTGATGAACATGGAGTTCAAGAGCCTGAGCCTGGGAGCAGAGTGCATGGGCATGCTCTCGATGGCTTTCCAAGTCAAGAGGGGCTGGAGTTGTGTTCAAAATTTTGGAGATGTTGATAAAGTTTTGGTCATGTTCATGCAGAAATCATTTCAGGCTATTAACATTTAATTTGGTTAACAGCTTACTGAACACAGAGACATACTGAGACTTCAGTATTTCACTCATTTCTTTGCTTCATCTCATCAGTGTAAGTTCCATCGTGTGGTTTTTGCAAAGGGGTCAATTGTCTTTGTAAAATCTGTGTAGATTACATCAACATTTTGCTTTTCTTCAAGACCTACATAATTTTGTCATAGTGATCTAATAGTTGTGACAGAACATGGATTTATGTAGCTCATGTTTTTCCATGATCAGTAACCCGATGTCTCAGAACCCTTTCAAAGATTTTCATGATGCATGATGTTAAGCTATCAGTGTCCAGTAGATTTTGCTATTGTCCTGCTGCCCACTTTGTAATTAACAATTAGGTAAGACTGATTGGAGACCATGTTGGAATCGGCGTGGTCTCCATCTCGCCTGCCACAAAGGTTGATGTATGAGTGAAAGTGGTTGTGTGAAACTGACCCTAAGTATATTTTTGTCATTTAAAATTATGCTGTGCAAGGTTTTTCTGGAGGTTTGTATGCTGGAAGGTTGGAAGTCTTCAAGAGAAAAATAGGAAAAATTCTTGAAAGATATGCTAGGTTGTGATGGCTATGTAGGACTATGTGCTATGGGCAGCAGCAGCCTGGCTGATCAAACAGCCATCAAGGCTGTGTGGCCTTATAGTATTAGGGCTGTGAAGCAACTCTCAGAACCTATCAAATGTATATCTCATGCCCAAAGAAGATCTGATTTGAGAATATGAACAAAGACAATCACCATTAAAACATTAATAATAAACAATGCTGTTAACAATCCAACATTACTGTAATCATATTTTCGTGCTTAGTATAGTACAGAAAAATATTGAACATCTACCATCTTTAGGATCCATAGCCATTTCAGCACGTGGTGGTCTATAGTCATCCATTCTCATCATGGAGGCAATGGGCTGTTGTTGCCTCCAGACATTGGTGGTCCTCCACCACCGCCACCGCCACGCCACCACCTCCACCCTTGCCCGTCTGCGACGGTTCGGCCCTCGTCTGCCTCCATGCATAAAATGTTTTCTGCCACCAGCACTGTATTAGCAACTCCATTGCCACCAGGTAAGACTGGCCTGGGTGGTGGACTTCAGAGGTCCACGTCGGGATGTTGTACGTTACTGCACCCTACGTCTCTGTGGGAAGTAGCATTTCTGATTGAGTAACTCAAAAGTGGGGCTAGTTTTTGAATTATAAATATCTGACTAATATTTTTAAGACAAAAAGTACATCAATTAAAACCTATATATGAATTGCAGCAAGGTATATTTAGCTTCAATTTATGAATTCATTTCATTACAACACACAAGTCTATAAAGGAAGTAATTTAAAGAATTATTAAAAAGAAAAAAAATGCTACAATAAGCAAAATAATTACTATTTTTAGAATAAGTTAAAAGAAAATATTAGAAATGGACTGACCAAAAAAAAAACAAAAACATTTTGAAACCTCTATTGCAGACTTTTCTAACATGGCTTCAAGGATATTTTCAAGAGTGTAGTAATCTCATCTTTTCACAAATTTAACAAAACAAATTACTTCAAAGAGAAAATGGTTAAATCACCTCTTTGTTTCCTCCATACTCACCAAACCAAATCACTGAGTATATAGAGCACAAAGTATTTAATGCCAGCCAAGTTAGTGTGCTCAGCAAATTGTGTAGCTAGATCAATTCTATGTAAGTATAATTTTGTAAGTTCTTGTGGAAGTGTATTTTGGTGGTCTGAAATAGACTAACCTACGTGAAATTTTTCCTTAAGGGGAGTAAATTCGTTCGGTAATGTAGCACTTGAGCAGACTTCAGGGGTGAAGTTTTTCACGAAACTCGGGGGTCCACTGTGTTATTCTGATAGGAGTAGCATTAGGATGTGAACTAGCTACTAATAATTATGGTAAGTATTTGATAGGTTTAGTTTAATATCTTTATTATTCACCCCATACCTATCCACCTGTGGGTGGTAGTCAAAAGATTAGAGGTACATAATGGGTCCAGGAACTGGGCTCCAAAGTTATGATAGCTGAACTAGTTACAAAGGTAATGAAGTGGGTAGATCTGATCACAATCATGGCAAGTTACATGGGTTGTGTTTCACAATATTGTGGATATGCAATCCATATAAATTTGATACATACCAATACTGTGGACCCAATTATTCTTGAATAATTTCAGCCCCCCCCAAATTATACATAACTATCTTGTAATTTACCATGATTAAGGTGTGTGGGTCTGGAAGGAGAGGCATAGTAGCCTAGTGTCTCTGAAATCCCACCAAGCCTGGTCAACTAACATTGGGAAGTTCAATAAATTTTGGGTTTTTAGTTGTCCCCCCTTTAAAAATTTTGTGAATGAAATATTTCCCCGGAATGCTTCTAAAACCCATCTCCATAATTTCTCACACAGTGGGTTTAAAAAAATGTGAGCATAAACTCATTAATTTGGGGAAAAAATTTAAATTTTCCCGGGAGCTTGTTAGAAGTGATCAAAAGGGTTTCCCCCACCCCCGTTCTAATAAATATTTTGTCCCAATGTTTGCTCACATGTCTTTTTTAACACTTGTTAGCAACAATGACCAAATTTTTTTTAAACTATACAGGCTAAAGTCACAGATCTCTATCAGTTTAGGATTTGGTTCATGGTATGCATTACCCCTGAGTAAACCCCAAAGGTACCAGTACAGCAATTGACTGATCGGTCAAATCCCAAATTTTTTAAACGAATCCACTTTAATTTTCAGATAAATATAATATAGGGTACACTCTTTCCAAATTAACCAAAGCTATCCTAACATATAACATATAATATTGTTTTAAAACCTACTTAAAAAAAAATTTTTTTTTTTTTTAAAGTTTTTATTTTCAAATTGATGAAGTCCGATTAACATAACGTCTTTGAAATAAAATGCCATAATCTATAGTGTGTGAGTTATTTATATACTGTCAGTATATTTCTTTGTCTTACCATATTTGACATTTTTAAAGTATAACCTCACCTCATAATGAGGAGATAGGGACCTAACCCCCCCATTTAAAAGATTTTCACTAATCGAGGAAAAAAACCCCATACCCCCACTTCAAAAAATCACCACTCAAAAAAAATTTTAAAAAAATTTTGTTTTATGTTTGTTGGAAAATTCCTTTCAATCTGTTTTTTTATTAACAGTAATACAACAGGAATAGGTCAATGACTTACTTCCAAAATATTCCCCCAAAAAGCTTACATAGGTGATTACTTGAAAAAAAAAAAATTGAAAATCGCACTTTCAGTCTTTGCATAGGGGAAAGGGGGGTCTTCATAGTCCCCCTTTTTGGGTGGGGGCATTTTCAATGGTCACAATCACTTTTTTTTTTTTTTTAAAAACCCCCCCCCCTCCACCCTTCAATCCTTTCTTAGGCTTCCTTCAGGGAAGTCA
>WNWK01039408.1:0-17466 GCA_009830355.1 Cherax destructor
AGAGTCAATTATAGCTGATATTATTAGAAGCCATCTAGATAACCATAATTTGATTAATGATACCCAGCATGGATTCACGAGGGGCCGTTCCTGCCTATCTAATTTATTAACCTTCTTCAGTAAAGCTTTTGAGGCTGTTGATCACGATATAGAATTCGATATTGTTTATTTAGACTTTAGTAAGGCTTTTGATAGAGTACCACACCAGAGACTGTTAAAGAAAGTGGCAGCTCATGGCATTGGGGGAAAAGTGCTGTCATGGATCGAGTCATGGCTCACCAATAGGAAGCAGAGAGTGTGCATAAATGGGGTTGAATCCGAATGGGGACTTGTAACAAGTGGTGTTCCACAGGGATCAGTCTTAGGCCCATTGTTATTTATAATATATATCAATGACCTTGATGAGGGAATTACTAGTGATATGAGCAAATTCGCCGACGACACGAAGATAGGTAGGATAATTGATTCAAACATAGATGTCATAGAACTTCAGGAAGATTTAGACAAACTTAATTCGTGGTCAGAAAAGTGGCAGATGCAGTTCAATGTAGATAAATGCAAGGTTCTGAAGCTCGGGAGTGTCCATAACCCAAACACTTATAAGTTAAATAACGTAGAACTTAGCCATACAGATTGCGAGAAGGACTTGGGGGTGATGGTAAGCAGCAACCTTAAACCAAGACAGCAATGCCTAAGCGTACGTAATAAGGCAAATAGATTACTGGGATTTATATCAAGAAGTGTTAGCAACAGAAGTCCAGAGGTTATATTACAGCTTTATACATCATTAGTAAGGCCTCACCTAGATTACGCAGCTCAGTTCTGGTCTCCATATTACAGAATGGACATAAATTCGTTAGAAAACATTCAGCGTAGAATGACTAAATTAATACATAGCATTAGAAATCTTCCTTACGAAGAAAGATTGAAGACCCTAAAATTACATTCACTTGTAAGACGTAGAATGAGGGGAGACATGATCGAGGTATACAAGTGGAAAATGGGTATTAACAAAGGGGATATAAATAAGGTCTTGAGGATATCTCTCCAAGAGAGAACCCCAATAATGGATTCAAGTTAGATAAGTTTAGATTTAGAAAGGATATAGGAAAGTATTGGTTTGGAAATAGGGTAGTTGATGAGTGGAACAGTCTGCCTAGTAGGGTTATTGAAGCTAGGACCTTGGGTAGTTTCAAATTTAGGTTGGATAAATTCATGAGTGAGAGGGGTTGGATTTGAGTGGGACTCGCGCATGAGTGGGAAGAATTGTCAAAGCTTATTTCTTGGGTAGCATTGAAAATTGGGTTGAGCAAATATTCTGTTAGTGGGACGGATTGTGAAGGACCTGCCTAGTATGGGCCAACAGGCCTGCTGCAGTGTTCCTCCTTTCTTATGTTCTTATGTAACACGCCTCAATGAACACATTAATGCATGTAGGAACGATAACCTGAACAACGCCTGCGTACAACACCGAAATTCCAACAATCATCTCATGAAATTCAAAGACTGTTAAGGAAAGTGGCAGCTCATGGAATTGGGGGAAAAAAGCTCTCATGGATCGAGTCATGGCTCACCAATAGGAAGCAGAGAGTGTGCTTAAATGGGGTTAAATCCGAGTGGGGATCTGTAGCAAGTGGCGTTCCACAGGGATCAGTCTTCGGCCCGTTGTTGTTTATAATATATATAACAATGACCTTCATGAGGGAATTACTAGTGATATGAGCAAATTCGCCGACGACATGAAGATAGGTAGGATAATTTATTAAAACGTAGATGTCAGGGAACTTCAGGACTATTTAGACAAACTCAATTCGTGGTCAGAAAAGTGGCAGATGCAGTTCAATGTAGATAAATGCAAGGTTCTGAAGCTCAGGAGTGTCCATAATCCAAGCACTTATAAGTTGAATGGGGTAGAACTTAGCTATACAGATTGCGAGAAGGACTTGGGGGTTATGGTAAGCAGGAACCTTAAACCAAGACAGCAGTGCCTAAGCGTAAGTAATAAGCCTAACAGATTACTGGGATTTATATCAAGAAGTGTAAGCAACAGAAGTTCAGAGGTTATATTACAGCTTTATACATCATTAGTAAGGCCTCACCTAGATTACGCAGCTCAGTTCTGGTCTCCATATTACAGAATGGACATTAATTCGTTAGAAAACATTCAGCGTAGAATGACTAAATTAATACATAGCATTAGAAATCTTCCGTATGAAGAAAGATTGAAGACCCTATAATTACATTCACTTGTAAAACGTAGAATGAGGGGAGACATGATCGAGGTATACAAGTGGAAAATGGGTATTAACAAAGGGGATATAAATAAGGTCTTGAGGATATCTCTCCAAGAGAGAACCCGCAATAATGGATTCAAGTTAGATAAGTTTAGATTTAGAAAGGATATAGGAAAGTATTGGTTTGGAAATAGGGTAGTTGATGAGTGGAACAGTCTGCCTAGTAGGGTTATTGAAGCTAGGACCTTGGGTAGTTTCAAATTTAGGTTGGATAAATTCATGAGTGAGAGGGGTTGGATTTGAGTGGGAATTGCACATGAATAAATTATCAAAGCTTATTTCTTGGGTATCATTGAAGATTGGATTGAACAAATATTCTGTTAGTGGGATGGAATATGAAGGACGTGCCTAGTATGGGTCAACAGGCCTGCTGCAGTGTTCCTCCTTTCTTATGTTCTTATGTTTCTTAAGTGTATCTCATGACTTCGTGCAAAAAGAACTAATCAGGTTAAACCCAACTAAGAGCACCGGCCCAGATAACATCCCGTCTAAGTTCCTAAAAGATGGTGCCTCTGAACTAGCAATCCCCATTGCTCACATAATAAATTTGTCCATCGCCACTAATACAGTACCAGAGGGGTTCAAGGAACATAAGAACATAAGAAAGGAGGAACACTGCAGCAGGCCTGTTGGCCCATACTAGGCAGGTCCTTCACAATCCGTCCCACTAACAGAACACTTGCTCAATCCAATTTTCAATGCTACCCAAGAAATAAGCTTTGACAATTCCATTCACTCATTTGCGAGTCCCACTCAAATCCAACCCCTCTCACTCATGAATTTATCCAACCTAAATTTGAAACTACCCAAGGTCCTAGCTCCGATAACCCTACTAGGAAGACTATTCCACTCATCAACTACCCTATTTACAAACCAATACTTTCCTATATCCTTTCTAAATCTAAACTTATCTAACTTGAATCCATTATTGCGGGTTCTCTCTTGGAGAGATATCCCCAAGTATTCTGGGTCCCTTATTATTCCTGTGTTATGTAAATGACATGCCCATCAGTGTCAAGTGCAAACTCCTACTGTATGCTGATAATAGTGTTCTGTTAGTGTTAGGTAAAGACCCACAAGATATAGCTAATGTATTAACACTGGAACTGGAGTCCTGCAGCAAATGGTTAGTAGACAACAAACTATCGTTACATCTCGGGAAAACAGAAGCCATACTCTTTGGCACGAAATATAAACTGAGAAGGGTAAATAATTTTAATGTCCGGTGTAATGGGGAATCCATCACTTCAGTTTCCTCAGTAAAATATCTGGGAATCCCCTTTGACCCATGCATGTCAGGAGAATTGATAGGGAACAGTGTAGTAAAGAAAGCAAATGCCAGACTGAAGTTCCTCTACAGACAAGCACAGTGTCTACCTACCGAGGCTCGCAGGACCCTATGTCTAGCCCTTATACAATGTCATATGGACTACGCTTGCTCTTCATGGTACTCTGCCTTGACAAAAAAAATGAAAGTTAAGCTGCAAATCACCCAGAACAAAATGGTAAGATTCATCCTGGACCTGGGCCCAAGAGAGCATGTAGGCCAGGATGAATTACAACAATTGGATATGCTGAATATTGAAGACAGAGTAAAACAACTTGAGCTGAATTAAGTTTATAAAGTTATTCACAAACAGTGTCCAGAATATCTTGCTGCCAATTTTGTCAAGGCTGGGAACCAAAACAGTCATAGTACTAGGGGGAGAGAGCACAACTTTGTAGTACCCACAGTCACTGGCCAGGCTTCAAACACCTTTTATTGTACAGCAATAAAGGAATGGAACAGACTGGCTGCACATGTCAAAGCCAGTCATAGCATGAACTAGTTCAAGAAGAGAGCCAAAAGCTACCTAATGAATGTAGCGACAGAAAGGGAGGAGAATAATTTTTATTTTTTTTAGCTAAAATACAAGTAAATGTAAATAACTCTTTTTACCTTATTCCTAGTATATATTCTTTATAGTATAATAACATATATCTCCTACAGTGTATAATATTAAGGTATTAAATGGACCCCAATGGAAATAAGTCACTCTGTCTGACTTTTTTGGGTTATCCTGGGTTTTCTACACATATGCTGCTATGTATGATGATCTATGTAACTGTATTTGTGTATACCTGAATAAATTTACTTACTTACTTACTAACAGCAGAAGCAAGTATGCAGAGGTAGAAGTAACAGCACTAGGTGACAGACAATACTAAATAACAAGAAAAAAGGCACAATACCGTGACAATACTCCTTTGTAAGCCGTTCTAAAGTAACAGTAAATATATAACATTAACATAACAGAAGAGAATAATAATCAGTGCATCTTGGAGGACTAACTTGAAGCAGGCTCCGAAAACCACGAGGGAGGCCTTGACGACGGTGGTTGGGGATGCGAAGTGGCTTGTGGCATCAGCCTGAGCAGCCTGAGAGGAGAGTGTACACACAATGTAGTAGAAAGGTCCAGCCAGCCCCAGAGTAGCTGCGAACGCCATCCACACCTGTGTAAGTTCATTCAGGTATACACAAATACACTTACAGAGATTATCATACATCGCAGCATATGTGTAGATAACCCAAAAAAGTCAAAGTGACTTATTTCCATTGGGGTCCTTAATCTCCATTGGGGTCCTTAATCTCCATTGGGGTCCTTAATCTCCATTGGGGTCCTTAATCTCCATTGGGGTCCTTAATTTCCATTTTGGTTTTTATATCAACACACAAAACTGAGGAAAATCGGCGCCAAAAGAATAGAGGATTTTTTTTCATAAATAGAGAGACAAAACAATGGAATGGGATGTAATAGGAGATAGTGAATGCTGCTGCTGTTGAAAATTACTAAAAATAGGTTATAAATTAAGCATTAAAGGGACACCATGAGCATGGCTCTGCTATAGTAATTATCAATAAGTAATAATTAATTTTCCAAGTTGAGACGCACAACATTCAATGATTGCTCTAATGATTTTCTTAAGGGATATAAATGACTTACTAGAGGGTGAAGAGACGGGTCAGAGCCTCACCTGGTAGGTGAATGGACGGAGGAGAGCCAGTGCCTGGTTGAGGAGTCGAGGTTTGGAGGTGGCGAAGGTCAGAGGTTCGACGTGGTAACCTATAGTACAGTCAACCTTCTCCTCACGGTCCTGCGTGATGGCAATATTGAGGGAGAAGTCTGCCTCCAGACGCTCCACAGCGCCGATTACACCTGCGCCCAATTAGAAATGGGAATGAGGTCAATAAATTGGAATGGGAATAGCAATAATAGAGCATGCGAAGGCTGACAACCAAACAATGTTTTATTACCAGTGGAAATTTTAGAGAGAGACGTGTGCATATAGACGTCTAACAGCAATGATCACACCTGCTAGGGTTCGTAATAGGAACTGCAGCAGTAAAACATGAGGAAGCTTGCACCTGGTACAAGGATGTTTTTATATCTTGAAAATTGAAATTAGGCTGAAATTTACGTCAGTCCAGAGTCGTAATGTATACCTGGAGTTTACCTGGAGAGAGTTCCAGGGTTCAACGCCCCCGTGGCCAGGTTTGTGACCAGGACTCATGGTGGATCAGAGCCTGATCAACCAGGCTGTTACTGTTGGCCGCACGTAGTCCGACGTACGAACCACAGCCGGGTGGTCAGGTACTAACTTTGGGTGCCTATCCAGTGCCTACTTTAAGATAGCCAGGGGTCTATTGGTAATCCACCTTATGTATGCTGGGAGGCAGTTGAACAGTCTTGGGCCCCTGACACTTATTGTGTTGTCTCTCAACGTGCTAGTGGCACCCCTGCTTTTCATTGGGGGATGTTGCATCGTCTGCCGAGTCTTTTGCTTTCGTAGGGAGTGACTCTCGTGTGCAAGTTTGGTACTAATCCCTCTAGGATTTTTCCAAGTGTATATAATAATGTATCTCTCCGCCTGCGTTCTAGGAGTACAGGTTTAGAACTTAAGCGTTCCCAGTAATTGAGGTGGTTTATCGCAGTTATGTGTGCCGTGAAGGTTCTCTGCACATTTTCTAGGTCAGCAATTTCACCTGCCTTGAAAGGTGCAGTTAGTGTGCAGCAATATTCCAGCCTAGATAGAACAAGCGACCTGAAGAGTGTCATCATGGGCTTGGCATCCCTGGTTTTGAAGGTTCTCATTATCCATCCTGTCATTTATCTAGCAGATGCGATTGCTACAGTGTTATGGTCCTTGAAGGTGAGATCTTCTGACATGATCACTCCCAGGTCTTTAACATTAGTTTTTCGCTCTATTGTGTAGTTGGAATTTGTTTTATACTCCGATGAAATTTTAATTTCCTCACGTTTTCCATATCGGAGTAATTGAAATTTCTTATCATTCAACTTCATATTGTGTTCAGCAGCCCATTTAAAGATTTGGTTGATGTCTGCTTGGAGTCTTGCAGTGTCTTCAATGGTGGACACTGTCATGCAGATTCGGGTGTCATCTGCAAATGAAGACACGGCGCTGTGGCTAATATCACTGTCTATGTCCGATATGAGGATGAGGAACAAGATGGGAGCGAGTACTGTGCCTTGTAACAGACTTTCAGTAGCCGCCTCAGACTTTACTCTGTTGACTACTACTATTTGTGTTCTACTTGTTAGGAAATTATAGATCCATCTGCCAACTTTTCCTGTTATTCCTTTATCATGCATTTTGTGTGCTATTACACCATGGTCACACTTGTCAAAGGCTTTTGCAAAGTCTGTGTATATAACATTTGCATTCTGTTTGTCTTCAAGAGCATCCAGGACCTTGTCGTAGTGGTCCAGTAGTTGGAACAGACAGGAGCGACCTGCTCTAAACCCATGCTGTCCTGGGTTGTGCAATTGATGGGTATCTAGATGAGTGGCGATCTTGCTTCTTATAATTCTTTCAAAGATTTTTATGATATGGGATGTTAGCGTTATTGCTCTATAGTTCTTTGCTATTGCTTTACTGCCCCCTTTGTGGAGAGGGGCTATGTCTGTTGTTTTTAGTAACTGCGGGACGACCCCAGTGTCCATGCTCCCTCTCCATAGGATGTTAAAAGCACGTGATAGGGACTGTTTGCAGTTGTTGATGAACACGGAGTTCTATAAGTCTGGGCCTGGGGCGGAGTGCATGGGCATGTCATTTATCGCCTCTTCGAAGTCATTTGGCGTCAGGATAATGTCAGATAGGTTTGCGTCTGTCAAGTTCTGTGGCACTCTCATAAAAAATTCATTTAGGTATTCGACTTTCAGTCTGGTTAGCGGCTCGCTTAAAACTGAGTCATACTGGGACTTTAGTAACTCACTCATTTCCTTGCTGTCATCTGTGTAGGACCCATCCCGTTTAAGTGGGGGCCCAATATTGGATGTTGTTCTCGACTTTGATTTGGCATAAGAAAAGAAATACTTTGTGTAGATTTTCCTAAGTCTGTGAGTATATTTAAATTGTAAGATTTTTAATTGCGAAATTATTTCAGTATAACCTATACGGGGTTAGTGCTTATAATAATAATAATAATAATAATAATAATAATAATAATAATAATAATAATAATAATAATAATAATAATAATAATAATAATAAAAATAATAATAATAACATAGTTAATAATGTAAGCGAGAAAGAGCAAGTCATTAAAAAATTACAAATATGTGATAAGCAGCATACAAATATGATGTGGGAATCCAAGTAGTTAGACTGTTGGGTTTAGTCCTGACTCTTTCTCTTCTACTTCAGTTCTTCCTCTCACCGGCTATTCTTCTTCTGTCCCCACTTCCCCCTCGCCCCTAGTGGGTCCTTACCTGAGAGTCTGAACTAACTAACTATACAAATATGAAACAACTCGCTAAACAAGAAATATAACCCAGCAATAAGCAACGAAACTCGCTGAACAAGAAACTCAGAATTTGATGGGCGAGTTCAAGTGATGAGTACAACTTGATGACCGTAACTAGCGAGAGTACCTGTGTAGCTGCCATTCTGAAGTCTGTGTCCCCACTGGCCGTCGCTAGGCTCCACAAAGACGTAGGTAAAGTTGAGGGAGCGGGCAATCTCCCTGAGCATGTTGTTGTCGACGCAGTTGTCGGCAGGTACCAGGTGATCCCCTTCCTTATGGTAGCAGCTGAAGGGCTCGTAGACCAGCGTCACCACCTTCAACTGGTGACCCTGGAAGTTCTACACACCAAATACATCACCCGTTAGATCAGGTCACCACTGGTGTAGTAAATAGTTGAGTATGTAACTACAGTAGATGTTAGGTAACTACAATAGTTAGTTGTTTAGGTAACTCAAAGAAGGAGTGAATTACAATCTTGGGCTGTCAGTCACCAGTTTAAGAACAACACGAAAAGAACTTTAACTGAAATTCATTGACTTAAGACTGAAGGAGACTGACACCAGTCAGTTCATCTATCATCATTCTATCACTCAGAAAGAGACACATGTCTATGGTGCATCCAACAAAATAAGCAGACTCTTGGATGTCACTACCGCCCGCCTCCGGCTGGGTTACAAGTGTCTTTGGCAGGATAAATCACCACCACCAGATGTAGACCAAACGAAATGTAAACTTTGCCAGATGGATTATTGTCACACCCTGCGTCATTATGTACTGGATTGTGATAAAATTAATAAATTCAGAGAACTCACTCAGAAATGACTCACGAAATCGTAATGACACGATTGCAAACAAACCATACCACGGATGGGGTTCGAACCCGCGGTCAGAGAGTCTCAAAACTCCAGACCATTGCGATTTCGTGAGTCATGTTGACGGCTTTGAAGGGGACTTGCTATGCTAGCGGGAGATTTGTCTGTAAAAACTTGCATTTGTGGACACAGTGGTGCCTATGCTAACCTTCCTATGGTGTAGAAATATACCTAGTTGGATGAATCTTATTGAAGCTAGCTGGCCCAGTGGCTTATGCGACGGTCTGGAGTTTTGAGACTGACCGGGGTTTGAACCCCACCCGTGGTATGTTTTTATTTACTCAGAAATGTTTAAGAAATGTCAAAGTATTTTATCCACTATGGTGTATTACAAACCATTGTGGAAAAAATACACTGACTTTGCTCCCTGTATGTGTGATCTGATTCTTGTCTGCATAAATA
The DNA here is from genome assembly GCA_009830355.1 of Cherax destructor. Lineage (NCBI taxonomy): Eukaryota > Metazoa > Arthropoda > Malacostraca > Decapoda > Parastacidae > Cherax > Cherax destructor. Next base: position 9,375 of record WNWK01039408.1, read on the forward strand.
ACTCATTACTAATGTGATCAGATATAAACTTGTAAATAATTCATTACCACTGTAACTTGTTCAGCTATCAAAATCTTGCGGCCCAGTCCCTGGACCCATTATGTGCCTCTGTAATCTTTGACTACCGTCCACAGGATGGGGTGCATATTAATGATATTAAACTAACGGTAGGTGGTTAGGCAACTACAGAAGGTAATTAATTAGGTTACTACAATGAGTATTTGGTTAGGAAACCGCTTATACAATAGGTAACTTAGTGGAAGTGTTTGGATTAAGGAGAATAGTGCGTAACAGAGCCAGAGGAGCTTCCAGGAGGATAATGGGAATAATGAGAAAATACGCAAAGTATTGCCTTGATTTTGACACAGAGGAGTTGATAATGCATGGCTGAATTTTGAGTACAAGTCCATGGTACAACACCTTCTCACTGGGAGGAATTCAGTGCATTTGTTTGTTCACATAAAATAGAATAACAGCACATTGTTAATGTATCAAGTTTTGATAAAAAAAGAGCATTTTAAATAGTCGGGATCAAATTTAACTAATAAGGTGAAGATTTGGGGCTCTGGTTGCTCCTGCGGCTCACAACTAATTGACCTAGGTTTAATCCATAGGCAAATAGAAATGTGCCCATGTTTCCTTACACCTGTTGCCACTGGTCACCTAGCAGCGGATAGGTATCCGGATGTTAGCTGACTGTTCTTGGTCGCATCCTGGGCAAGAAAATAGAGGAAGAGCATACATATATAGAGTTAGGTTTTGAAATAAGCTGAAGTGAGATAACAGGTGTTAGCTTGGAAACTCAGTGGTGTAGGAAAGAAATGCCAGGAGATATACCCACCTTAAAGAGGTCTGGGAAGAGAGGCGTGTCACTGAGGAAGCCAGTGGTGACGCTCCACTCAGCTGCTACCTTCAGCTGAGGGGTTCCTGAGGCGCAGTAGGGACACATCTGCAGCAGCTGGTACACGTTGGATGCCCTAGACACACTCGAGGAAGATCCAGTAGTGTCTTGCCTCACCTGTGACACCACCACCAGGTTATAGCTCCTTCCTGTGGGAGATGACTAAGTTGAGCTCAGCTCAGAGTGTGATGGGCTGTGTAGTGCTGGGTACATCTCGGTACGTGAGCCTCGGTAGGTGACGCCTGAATGGTATCACAAATGGCTAGATAAAATATCTTCTTCAGTGGACGGTATCTTGGTAAAGACTGGATGAAAAGCGGAGTACCAGCTTGGGTCGCTGAACGAGGAGTGTTGGAGGCTTGAGCCTCCGTCTGCTAGACGGAATCCTTGATAATATGAAGAAGAAGAAAAAATACACGAAAGTATGAACTTCAGTTATTATAGACAGAACGAGACAAAAAAAATGTGATTTTTTTTTTATGAATTTAGAAACCAAGGTACCATGAATTCTCACAAGGGAGAACTAAGAATGTAGTGCCAGGTTCTCACCAAGCATATAGTGCCAGGTTCTCACCAAGCACATAGTGTCAGGTTCTCAGCAAGCACATAGTGCCAGGTTCTCACCAAGCACATAGTGCCAGGTTCTCACCAAGCACATAGTGCCAGGTTCTCACCAAGCACATAGTGCCAGGTTCTCGTCAAGTCCTAACAATCTGACTGGTCAAAGACCATGCCAGGGTTAGCGGACGGCGGACCGAGCCTCCACCACTCCTCGCGCTGATTAACCCATAAAAAAAACCAGTTAAGTTAACAAATAATCATCAAAGTGTACTTAACGACATCTTATACCAGGAGTTATACTTAATGACAACTTACACCAGGAGTTGTACTTAATGACAACTTACACCACGAGTTGTACTTAATGACAACTTACACCACGAGTTGTACTTAATGACAACTTACACCAGGAGTTGTACTTAATGACAACTTACAACAGGAGTGAATAGTGAATCAAGAATGTTTGTACTCACACCCACTGAGGAGACTATGAGGACAAATATTCAGCTCCGCATACTCACTGTGGAAGGATGTCCACAGCATAGGATACTCATCACTTAGGGAGGATGGACACATCGTAGGATACTCATCACTTAGGGAGGATGGACGCAACATAGGACACTCATCACTTAGGGAGGATGGACACATCGTAGGATACTCATCACTCAGGGAGGATGGACACATCATAGGATACTCATCACTCAGGGAGGATGGACACATCATACTCATCACTTAGGGAGGATGGACACATCATAGGATACTCATCACTTAGGGAGGATGGACGCATCATAGGATACTCATCACTCAGGAAGGATGGACACATCGTAGGATACTCATCACTCAGGGAGGATGGACACATCATACTCATCACTCAGGAAGGATGGACACATCATAGGATACTCATCACTTAGGGAGGATGGACGCATCATAGGATACTCATCACTCAGGAAGGATTGACACATCATACTCATCACTCAGGGAGGATGGACACATCATAGGATACTCATCACTTAGGGAGGATGGACACATCATACTCATCACTTAGGAGGATGGACGCATCATAGGATACTCATCACTCAGGGAGGATGGACACATCATACTCATCACTTAGGGAGGATGGACACATCATAGGATACTCATCACTCAGGGAGGATGGACACATCATAGGATACTCATCACTCAGGGAGGATGGACACATCATACTCATCACTTAGAGAGGATGGACACATCATAGGATACTCATCACTCAGGGAGGATGGACACATCATAGGATACTCATCACTTAGGGAGGATGGACACATCATAGGATACTCATCACTTAGGGAGGATGGACACATCATAGGATACTCATCACTCAGGAAGGATGGACACATCATACTCATCACTCAGGAAGGATGGACACATCATAGGATACTCATCACTTAGGGAGGATGGACACATCATAGGATACTCATCACTTAGGGAGGATGGACACATCATACTCATCACTTAGGGAGGATGGACACATCATAGTATACTCATCACTCAGGAAGGATGGACACATCATAGGATACTCATCACTTAGGGAGGATGGACACATCATAGGATACTCATCACTTAGGGAGGATGGACGCATCATAGGATACTCATCACTCAGGAAGGATTGACACATCATACTCATCACTTGGGAGGATGGACACATCATAGGATACTCATCACTCAGGGAGGATGGACACATCATAGGACACTCATCACTTAGGGAGGATGGACACATCATAGGACACTCATCACTTAGGGAGGATAGACACATCATACTCATCACTTAGGGAGGATGGACACATCATAGGATACTCATCACTCAGGGAGGATGGACACATCATAGGATACTCATCACTTAGGGAGGATGGACACATCATAGGACACTCATCACTTAGGGAGGATGGACGCATCATAAGATACTCATCACTCAGGGAGGATGGACACATCATACTCATCACTTAGGGAGGATGGACACATCATAGGATACTCATCACTCAGGGAGGATGGACACATCATAGGACACTCATCACTTAGGGAGGATGGACACATCATAGGACACTCATCACTAAGGGAGGATGGACACATCATAGGATACTCATCACTCAGGGAGGATGGACACATCATAGGATACTCATCACTCAGGGAGGATGGACACATCATAGGATACTCATCACTCAGGAGGATGGACACATCATAGGATACTCATCACTCAGGGAGGATGGACACAGCATAGGATACTCATCACTCAGGGAGGATGGACACATCATAGGATACTCATCATTTAGGGAGGATGGACACATCATAGGACACTCATCACTCAGGGAGGATGGACACATCATAGGACACTCATCACTAAGGGAGGATGGACACATCATAGGATACTCATCACTCAAGGAGGATGGACACATCATAGGATACTCATCACTCAGGGAGGATGGACACAGCATAGGATACTCATCACTCAGGGAGGATGGACACATCATAGGATACTCATCACTTAGGGAGGATGGACACATCATAGGATACTCATCACTCAGGGAGGATGGACACATCATAGGATACTCATCACTCAGGGAGGATGGACGCATCATAGGATACTCATCACTTAGGGAGGATGGACACATCATAGGATACTCATCATTTAGGGAGGATGGACACATCATAGGACACTCATCACTTAGGGAGGATGGACACATTATAGGACACTCATCACTTAGGGAGGATGGACACATCATAGGATACTCATCACTTAGGGAGGATGAACACATCATAGTATACTCATCACTTAGGGAGGATGGACACATCATAGGATACTCATCACTCAGGGAGGATGGACACATCATAGGACACTCATCACTTAGGGAGGATGGACACATCATTGGATACTCATCACTTAGGGAGGATGGACACATCATAGGACACTCATCACTTAGGGAGGATGGACACATCATAGGATACTCATCACTCAGGAAGGATGGACACATCATACTCATCACTTAGGGAGGATGGACACATCATAGGATACTCATCACTCAGGGAGGATGGACACATCATAGGACACTCATCACTTAGAGAGGATGGACACATCATAGGATACTCATCACTCAGGGAGGATGGACACATCATAGGACACTCATCAATTAGGGAGGATGGACACATCATAGGACACTCATCACTTAGGGAGGATGGACACATCATAGGATACTCATCACTCAGGGAGGATGGACACATCATTGGATACTCATCACTCAGGGAGGATGGACACATCATAGGATACTCATCACTCAGGGAGGATGGACACATCATACTCATCACTTAGAGAGGATGGACACATCATAGGATACTCATCACTCAGGGAGGATGGACACATCATAGGATACTCATCACTTAGGGAGGATGGACACATCATAGGATACTCATCACTTAGGGAGGATGGACACATCATAGGATACTCATCACTCAGGAAGGATGGACACATCATACTCATCACTCAGGAAGGATGGACACATCATAGGATACTCATCACTTAGGGAGGATGGACACATCATAGGATACTCATCACTTAGGGAGGATGGACACATCATACTCATCACTTAGGGAGGATGAACACATCATAGTATACTCATCACTCAGGAAGGATGGACACATCATAGGATACTCATCACTTAGGGAGGATGGACACATCATAGGATACTCATCACTTAGGGAGGATGGACAAATCATAGGATACTCATCACTCAGGAAGGATTGACACATCATACTCATCACTTGGGGAGGATGGACACATCATAGGATACTCATCACTCAGGGAGGATGGACACATCATAGGACACTCATCACTTAGGAGGATGGACACATCATAGGACACTCATCACTTAGGAGGATGGACACATCATACTCATCACTTAGGAGGATGGACACATCATAGGATACTCATCACTCAGGGAGGATGGACACATCATAGGATACTCATCACTTAGGGAGGATGGACACATCATAGGACACTCATCATAGGGAGGATGGACGCATCATAAGATACTCATCACTCAGGGAGGATGGACACATCATACTCATCACTTAGGGAGGATGGACACATCATAGGATACTATCACTCAGGAGGATGGACACATCATAGGACACTCATCACTTAGGAGGATGGACACATCATGAGACACTCATCACTAAGGGAGGATGGACACATCATAGGATACTCATCACTCAGGAGGATGGACACATCATAGGATACTCATCACTCAGAGGATGGACACATCATAGGATACTCATCACTCAGGAGGATGGACACATCATAGGATACTCATCACTCAGGAGGATGGACACAGCATAGGATACTCATCACTCAGGAGGATAGACACATCATAGGATACTCATCATTTAGGAGGATGGACACATCATAGGACACTCATCACTTAGGAGGATGGACACATCATAGGACACTCATCACTAAGGGAGGATGGACACATCATAGGATACTCATCACTCAAGGAGGATGGACACATCATAGGATACTCATCACTCAGGGAGGATGGACACAGCATAGGATACTCATCACTCAGGGAGGATGGAACATCATAGGATACTCATCATTTAGGGAGGATGGACACATCATAGGATACTCATCACTCAGGAGGATGGACACATCATAGGATACTCATCACTCAGGGAGGATGGACGCATCATAGGATACTCATCACTTAGGAGGATGGACACATCATAGGATACTCATCATTTAGGAGGATGGACACATCATAGGACACTCATACTTAGGAGGATGGACACATTATAGGACACTCATCACTTAGGGAGGATGGACACATCATAGGATACTCATCACTTAGGGAGGATGAACACATCATAGTATACTCATCACTTAGGAGGATGGACACATCATAGGATACTCATCACTCAGGGAGGATGGACACATCATAGGACACTCATCACTTAGGAGGATGGAACATCATTGGATACTCATCACTTAGGGAGGATGGACACATCATAGGACACTCATCACTTAGGGAGGATGGACACATCATAGGATACTCATCACTTAAGGAGGATGGACACATCATAGTATACTCATCACTTAGGGAGGATGGACACATCATAGGATACTCATCACTCAGGGAGGATGGACACATCATAGGACACTCATCACTTAGGGAGGATGGACACATCATAGTATAATCATCACTCAGGGAGGATGGACACATCATAGGACACTCATCACTTAGGGAGGATGGACACATCATAGTATACTCATCACTTAGGGAGGATGGACACATCATAGGATACTCATCACTTAGGATGATGGACGCATCATAAGATACTCATCACTCAGGAGGATGGACACATCATACTCATCACTTAGGGAGGATGGACACATCATAGGATACTCATCACTCAGGGAGGATGGACACATCATAGGATACTCATCACTCAGGAGGATGGACACATCATAGGATACTCATCACTTAGGGAGGATGGACGCATCATAAGATACTCATCACTCAGGAAGGATGGACACATCATACTCATCACTTAGGGAGGATGGACACATCATAGGATACTCATCACTCAGGAGGATGGACACATCATAGGACACTCATCACTTAGAGAGGATGGACACATCATAGGATACTCATCACTCAGGGAGGATGGACACATCATAGGACACTCATCAATTAGGGAGGATGGACACATCATAGGACACTCATCACTTAGGGAGGATGGACACATCATAGGATACTCATCACTCAGGGAGGATGGACACATCATAGGATACTCATCACTCAGGGAGGATGGACACAGCATAGGATACTCATCACTCAGGGAGGAGGGACACATCATAGGATACTCATCACTCAGGGAGGATGGACACATCATAGGACACTCATCACTTAGGGAGGATGGACACATCATAGGACACTCATCACTTAGGGAGGATGGACACATCATAGTATACTCATCACTTAGGGAAGATGGACACATCATAGGATACTCATCACTCAGGGAGGATGGACACATCATAGGACACTCATCACTTAGGGAGGATGGACACATCATAGGATACTCATCACTCAGGGAGGATGGACACATCATAGGACACTCATTACTTAGGGAGGATGGACACATCATAGGACACTCATCACTTAGGAGGATGGACCGCATAGGATACTCATCACTTAGGGAGGATGGAAAATCATGGACACTCATCACTTGGGAGGATGGACACAGCATAGGATACTCATCACTCAGGAGGATGGACACATCATAGGATACTCAACATTTAGGGGGGATGGACACATTATAGGACACTATCATTTAGGGAGGATGGACACATCATGGGATACTCATCACTTAGGGGGGATGGACAACATAGATACTCATCACTTAGGGGGGATAGACACATCATAGGATACTATCACTCAGGGAAAGGGTGGACACATCTGGGGTACTATCACTCAGGAAGGATGGCCACATCATGGTCTATCACTCAGGGGGGATGGACATATCATAGGATACTTCCAGGGAAAGGGTGGACACATAATAGGATACTATACCAGGAAGGATGGACACACATAAAAATTACTACAAATA